>CATIWR010031674.1:0-14097 GCA_949677035.1 Omphalea diandra | reverse complement strand
TTCATTGGCATTATCACATGAACATATTCATTGCATAAATGATATGAAATCCCACATGAACATATTCATTGGATAAATGATCAGACACATGAATTAGATAAGCACAACGATGACACATGCACCATTGCATTTGGGACACTTAAACATATATGTAATGTTTGTATAGTTGTATGGCAAATTATTTTATGTTGTGTGCATGTTATAGCATCATAAATAATGATGTTATAGAGCTTATTTTAAAGTATAAGGAGCATCTAGGAATTATGAGATGGATGGAGGTGCTTAAAGAGTGAAGAAAAGGAACTAAAAGAGGAAAGTGAACTTCCAACCAATAGGAATGCAACATCATGATTTCGTCTTATTATAATAGGTTTACAAGTGGAATTTTTTACCCTTTAGGATCAGAATACAGAGCTTAGACATGAGGTATAGTAGAAGAAAGAGAGAGCTAAGGAATAAAGAAAGAAAAGAAGAAGAAGAAGAAAAAGGAGAGAGAGAAGAGTGAGTTGCCTAAGGGGGAAGCCTAAGGTTTTCTGGTTCTGGGACAATAGGTAAGTTAATTTATCTTCTTTTCAAATGAAATTAACCCTTTATGACAAGTTAATCATGCATGTTTAGTGAGAATTATGGAGTATTTGAGGTAGAACTCTTGGATAGAAGTTGAAATTCAAAAGAATAAGAGCTAATTGTGATTATTTTGTTATTAAAGCATAATTTTGTACCCAGGATTTCATAACCCCAGAAGAGGAATTAGGGAAAGTTTAGAATATGAAAGTTGTAGCTTTATGCCTCCTATAAATTTATATGAAACAGTTTTGCTTGATTTAGTGTGTGTGAGGAGTTATGGCTCCTTTATTAGGGCTAGTTCACAACCAACCAAAATCACCTCAGTCTTTTTGTTTTCTTATATTTTGATGGCCTTATGTTCTGATTTTGAGAAAGTGTAAAACATACAACTTGTAGGGTTATATCTCTTCTAAATGCCTGTAAAGCATTTTGGATTGATTTCTTATGTGGAAAGAGATATGGCTCATTGATTATGATTGACCTTGTACTTGGATGAAACCTCACCTGTCTTTCAATTATATTTTCTAAGAATTTGACAGCCATAGATTAGGAATTTGGTGATGTGTTAAACTTGAAAGTTGTATATTTATATATTATCTACATGGCTGTAAAATATTATTGCCAAATTTTGTATGGTTGTTGAGATATTGCTCCTTCATTATGACTGATTATCACTATGTTGAAAATCTACTCACCTTGAGATTGGTCATTTATTTTGGTGATTTTATAGATTGAATTAGATAATGAGTAAAAATGAAAAATGTTCCTTTATGTGTTCGTAACATTTGGTAAATCATTTTTGCAATTTGATTTGTACAATTTGAGATATACCCAAGAATGTAAGACCTACTCAGACTGAGATGACATTGAAACAGAGCAAAATTCAAAAATTCACCCCAATTTATGTGTCTTATATTGTTGAATATGTTGTATCACTAAGTGTCTAGTTTATTTTAAAAAAAAAAGAATCAAGTCATTTAGATAAGTATATCTAGAATTGTTATTGTGAGAGTGTAGCAAGCTCAGGCTGCCATATAAGGAAAAACATATATAAACACTAGGTCTACTTGTTTGGATCATGCCATAATTGCATACCAAGCATTCATAATAATTTTGGCATAATTATAACCATGTATGTATCAAATGTTAGGTTCTCAACACTTTAAGGAAGCCCTAGAGAGAGAACCAAACCTGCTGTAAAGGTTGGTCACATCAAAAGGTGAGTAAAAATGATAATTAGATTTTAATGTGTATGTGTGATAATTTTATGATGTGATTATGTCCTATTACATGCATATGTGATTGAATTATTACCTTTTACATATGAATACAAGTCAAACAAGAATTATATGGCCTTAATGATTACTTGGTATACCATTGTTATGAACACTTACATATGGAATTAAAAGGATGTTGCAACTGACTTGTCAAACACTTGCAGATCACGTGGAAGATGGACTAATATGTCCCATTGGCACATGTTATGGATCAAATGGTTCACTTGTTATATGTTGGCCAACAAAATAAAATGTCACTTGAATCACATGAATTTCTAGGAGTAGTGTTTGCCTTGCAAGGTCACGACACAAAAATAAATCTATTGTACTTGCACTTGCATAGTCAATTGTTATACTTGTCATGTATCCTAATGATATTCTTATGTTGGTTGTGCCATAAGAATTTGACTATTGTTTTTATTCATTGAGTCACGACTCACCAAATCGTAAATTTTTTTTCAAATACTGAAGCATAAGATTGGACATTTTGGTGCTTAGGGTTTTGCATCGAGACACCTAGACCACAGGTCATTGGCTGAATTCCAACTCTCTCTCTCTCGTTGTGTCATGTACATACATCTAGATAGGAACCAGTTTATAGTCACTAGCCTTGAAATTGGTTAACATATATGTACATTAAATACATGTTGGATTGTTTGTGTATAATGAATAAAACCTTTATGCATATGTATTTTGGACATAAATGCTATAAGTTTTGTAAATGAAAATGGTCGTTACAAGCGCATATAGGAACTAATAGCACCTTAGGGTAGGACTCCTTATTTGAATTTGTTCTCTAAAAAAAGGGTTGAAGTCCTTAAAGAACATGATTAGATACCCCTTATGTAAATACAATGTTACCCTATTTCCCTTAATATAAATATCCCATATGTAAATATAATGTTATCGCACTCTTACCTTCATGTAAATGCTTTCATTCATATTTAAATATTTATGTAAATCCCTTGGCTCCTTTATTAAAGGGCTTTTTTATTTACTTATATACCTTTTTCAAGCAATGTAAAGAGTTTTTCTTTTGTATACGTTACTCCTTTTCAGTTTTCATGTACATATGTTCTTTTGGGACTCCAACACTACTTGGTTTGAGGTGACCTTGTATATTCTCTATCCCATTATGGTAAAAGAATAAGACTATACCTAGGAAAAAGTCTTTACACCTCATGTGTGAGAGGAAAAAGGTTAGAAATATATTTTGTAAAAAACATGTGCATTTTATGTATATATGCATTATTTGTCTTATTCATGCATCATGCTAATAACCCTTATTTTATAACCATCATAGCTCCATCCAAAGTCTCATAGAAGAAAAGGGGCAACTAACTAGCTAGAAAGTGCAAGACACCTAGCCTAACCTAAAAATCAAAATTGATCGTAGAGCTAATTGTATAACTTAATATTATAAAGAGGATAAGGGCTAATCTTAGCTAAACCATGAAGGAAAGGATAGTTAAGGAGGTAAACAAGCACCTTAATGAGATTTTGAAAAAAGACTGAAGCATCTGCCAGTAGGAATGATAAGGAAAAGTGCCTATGAAGACACTCTAGCCTATGGTGATTGATGATAACCTATTTAGGATAAAGCAGCATCATGAAACCAAATTGGCTAAAGAGGCAGGGAGCACAGCTCATGGAAAGTGAGAAGAATAGTGCTTAATTTGATGATCTTGCTAAATAATTAGAAAGGATCCAAAAGAAACTCGACAATAAAGGTTTAGAGAGAAAAACCAACATTGAAGAGTTATTTGCTGGGAAACTTTCAGCCAATTTCCAAATGCCTGAGTTCTCAAAGTTCATAGAAACTTAAAATGCAAAGAATCACATTCATTTATATGTATTGTTCATAAAGGTATCTAGGGTACCAACATATACTATATTAAAAACTTTTTGAGTTATCATTGGAGGGCTTAATAAAAACTTAGTACGTCAACCAGCTAAAGATGATAAGAAAAGATTAGAAAGAACTAATAAAGGTTTTTTAAAAGCATTATGCCTATAATTTAGATCTAGAAGTTACCTTGCAGGATTTAGAAACATTGAAATAAAAGTTAAGAAAAGATTTCAGTGATTACATGAGGAGATAGAAAAAGATACACTCTGAGGCAACCACTAGACCAATTGAGAGAGAACAAGTTTGAATGATTGTTAGGGTAGCTTTACCTAGTATAAGCACTAAGATTAAAGCATATTGATGCATAATTTCTATGATTTTAGGGAAGCCGACTTACAAGCTAAAGAGTTAAAGTGTGAATCGAAAAGGTAATATGGTAGAAGAAAAAGCGCACCATCTCAAGCTTAAGGAGAAAGGAACTAGATAACTAATGAATACAGTAAGAGACCTAAGGTAATTCACTAACATAGGCATGACTCTATCCAAAGCACTTGAGAGGTTACAAAAGAAAAAAGTGTTGAAGCCATTAACATTGCAAGCTCCTTCTAATCCTTTATCAAAAGGGTATAATGCAAATGTTTGTTGTGCCTTCCACCAAGAGGCTAGGCATAATGCAAATGATTCTTATAAATTGAGGCACTAAATCTAGGATCTCTTTAATAACAATACTATGATGCCATAAAACTCTAGAAGACCTAGCATAAATGGGAATTCGCTCTTGAATTATCATAATGTTTTTCCCTTAAACTAAGGGACCTTTCTGGTTAATTCTGAGATTTCTAAGGAGGTTATGATGGCCACCTTTAAAAAAGTGACCCCTACGAAGGTTGTAATTATTGTTTATGCTATTAATCCATAAGAAAGCTCAAATAAGGAGATGGAAGAGATGAAGAGAGGGAAAATGATCAAATTATGGGAGAAAAGTGATAAAGAGAAGGAAGAGGAGTAGGTGAACCATATAACAAGGACTAGGAAGTACAATCTAGACAAAGAGCCCTCTAAAAAAGCCTAGAGTTGAGAAGGAAGTCGATAAGCCCATGGTGAAAGAGAATGAGGAGGAGAATCCTATCTTAAGACAATTAAAGAAGATGCCAAGTTAGATCAGTAAGTATGAATTACTTATTACTTCCCAAGAGAGTAATAGTTAAAGCTCTATTGAGTTTGATCATCTCTAAGAAAGTTATACTGAGGGATGCTATTACCCTGGTTAACAACAAGGGGAAGATCATTTTTTCTTATGAAGATTTATCACCCGAGGATAGGGTTCATAATCTGGCTTTGTTCATTCGAGTAAAGGTGAAGGGAAGGCAAACTCAGTGTGTAATGGTTTATGATGGTTTTGGATCAATATCTACCTTTTAAAGCCATTGCATAAGTTTGTGGTATCAAAAGGGCATCTAAAGGCATCAAACAGTATTATTTAAGCTTATAATGATAGTAGAAGACTAACAACTTGTGTGTTCAAAACTAAGGTGAAAACTGGAGTTATAGAGACGATGGTGGAATTTATAATGTTGGACATTTCCATCACCTTTTCTTTATTACTGAAAAGACCATGGTATCATTTGTCAGAATATACACCAGAAAGTTAAGATCCCCTATAAGGGCAAGATAATGATAATTTATGTTAAAGTTAGGAAGATTGTTTCGACATTAAGCATAACCATCCTATATCTCAGAGGTTTCTAAATTGTTGGGATCATAAACAAGTAGGTTAATCTAAAAGTGATTGGCATCATGAAGAATATAAATTTTCTTCTAAGATAGGGGCTAAGAAAGAACATTATAGGCATGTCAAAATTTCTAAAATCCCTACTCAAGCTACTAAAATAGGATTCAGTTATAGCAAAAAATGAGGAAAGCTAAAGATAAGGGATTTGTGTAACTTCTACGTGAGAGAATGTGAGATTATTAGAGAGGTTGAAGAGGAGGCCATTAAGCAAGATGAGAAACATATGAAAGATGATCGTATGGATGATCTTAAGAAAGCATTCTTTCATATGAAAGTTGAGGAGGCAAGCTATCTAAATTACCATGACTCATCTAATAAGGAAAATTCGAATAAGAAAAGGAAAAAGAAAATAGGTGAATAGGTTATAGAGATAAGGGATACTCAAGAATCAGGCCAGTTTGTGATTATGTATGGTCCTCAAACTACTTGGCCATGGAATGACAAGTGGAAAATCTCTAATGAAGAGCACCAACAATACTTGGAAGACACGCACTTTTGGACTATAGGCAAAGATCTCATGAAAAAGAAGTCTAGAATGGTTAATCAAGATACACCTCTTGTGGATCTAAAATGGGGGTATACTAGGCTATGCAAATTCATTAAAGGGACGTACACAAGAATGACCTTGGCCAACATTAAGGATATGATTGCGAGTTCCATTAAAGATGTGGCTGATGGTGATGAGTTACAAGGTTAAATATTTGAAGTTGAACAAACTAAGTTGGATGGCGTGACACTCTAGGAAAGCTCATAAAGATTAAATTTAGAGATGATAAGATGAAAAAGGATTTTGAGGAAGGGGTGAAGGCCATGGCTAACGTAGAAGTTGGGAGTGAAGCAAGTTTTGAATAGATTAGTGATCTAAATGTTGTTGAGAAAGGGAATAAAGAATAAGAGAAGAGTAATGCAAAAGGGACTCTTGGCAAATCTACCAGAAGAGACTGCCTTTCTTGATACCTCTAATGTTCTTATCTCTAGTCTCTTTAAAGATGATGTACTTATTTCAAAGTTTAAAACAATAAATGATGAGTTTACTTATTTGTGTGATGTGTTTCTTGATGGTAGTGTGCATAGCATGTAACATTTCATGAGCATATTTAATATTAATTTTGTGTATGTCACTTCATTTAATCTTAGCATATATAAAATCTAAAAATCTTATTCATTACCAGCGATGTCACGCTAAAGGAGCGAAGGAAGTCAACTACTCAGGAAATATCAAAGGGTCTTTGCTTAGACATATAAGAATATATCAAGGGTTGATTGATGCATAGCTAAACATAAGATTCCTACTTATTCTCATATAAATGAAAACTTAAAAGGATGAGATCAAGATAGGCCCAATCAGTAAAGGAAAAGGTGGTGTTGAATGTTAAATTCTTCGAAATAGTTGGCCACTCAAGGTGGTTAGCCAATGTAGTGCCACTAGTAAAGAATGGTGGAAGAGTGAGGATATGTGTGGATTACAGAGTCTTGAACAAAGCATGTCCTAAAAATGATTTCCCTTTGCCCCCCTCCTACATTATTGTGTTAGTGCATAAACTTGCAACATATGTCATGTACTCCTGCAACATGTGTCATGGCCTTATGATGCAAGCCCAATGATGAAAACTATTGAAATTCCTAAAAATGCAAGGGAAAGTTACAAAGGAAAGGATCAAAGCCTAAGGAAACCTTGGATTAAGCCTAAATCAAACTCGAAGCCTAATAAAGCTCAAATTGAAAATCACCTAACTACCTTTTAAATAATTGTACAATCATCATACTTGATTATATAGCCTTTTACTTAATTATACAACTATTATACAACTAAGGTTGAAACACTAACCTGCAAAAGGTTCTAAAATCTTAACCCCTTGTTAATCACTTAATTACACAACTAGCATTGAGGTCTATACAACCAACTTCTTAGATGTACAGACCATTTTGAAACCCTAATTTTAATTGTCTATTGTGTCTTAAGAATGAAGTGAAACTAGGACCACCCAAGCTCTAATATACCCCTCTCCTTCTATAAATATCCCCTATTTTGAAGAGGGGAGAGGAGGCTTGAAATCCTAACAAAACTCTACGAAATTTTCACCATAAACACTCTCAATCCAGAAACCTAAAACCTAACATCTTCATTTAAGGGTCTAAGGTGGTTCTATTTATGCATCCATCTTGTATTTTAGAGGATAAAACCAAATTATAGAGCCTTTGAGGGCAAATATAATAGTAAGAAACATCTTAGTCTCCCTCTCCCCCTTTTTTTCTTTTCCTTTCTTCTTCTTTTTCTTTTTGAAAAACCTAGTCTAGGTGGTTATATAGACCTATTGTGGTCTATATAGACTACTAAAAAGGTTGTACATACTATTTATTGGTTTGTACAACCTTCTTTGATTGAGGACAAACTGCAAAAATCTTTTCTTCTCCATCTGATTCCTTTTCTTTTTTATGATTTCTTAGGACATCTTAAGAGCTCAAATGGTAGAATATAAGGTAGACCTTTTTACTTAGGACCCATATTCTTTTAAAAATTGAGCTAAGATCAAGATTTTGGATTTATTTTCATAGTTAAATGCTTTTAATTATAACTCATAGTTAAATGCTATTAGTTGAAACTTCTTCATACATTATCTTTTTCCTTTGCTTTGAATATTCTATTTTTTATGTTTTGGCATGATTAAGTGACTCCCTATGACCTTAAAAGGCTTTAAGATTTTTATTATCATTTATAGTTATGATTATGTTCTTATCACCATCACTATAAGAGGCATGACTAGCTATCATCTAGCTCACTCCATTCATTTGCTTTAAAATGATTATCTTTACTAGAGTTGGGGAGAAAGATCAACTCTTTATGATCCTTATTATGTTGCATTTCATGTTTAATAGGTAATGAGCAATATATGCATATCATTGGAACTTTTGAATTTCAATTATGGTCTCATTAACATCTTTGCCTCAAAATGGCTAAGGGTGTGTTTATGGATACTTTAGCTCTTTAAGAGCATCATGGAGGAGGGTTCAATAACTCTAAGATCTTATTTTCAATACTTTGTTTAAGGCCTTTTTCTTCCTCCAATGCATATTTACATATCATATCCATTATATTCTATTTTTCACAACTCATATGTTTGTGTTTGTTTGCTACTATTATTATTTTATGATTCATATGATGTTGGTATTGTGTTGACTTTGGACTTAGAGTTTAAACTAGGTTCCCTAAATTTAGAGGAGTTTTGGTGAGGTCTTTTGGTTTGATACATTTCATCATATGTTTTCTTGGGATTTTGATTTCTTAATGGTAACTAACCTGCTTTCTTATTATAGGTGTATATAGGTGTGATAATCCCCATTATGCATGATTATGGTTACTTATTATGCATGACCTCCCTATTAGATATTGAATATATCCTTTTCCCTTTGAGAATGGTTGTAACGCCTTGATGATATGTTTGATTAAGGTGTGCTAAAAATATGTTTAGAAGCAATAATCGAACTAATTAATAATAAGGTTAAAATGGTAAAATGTGAATTAACGATGCCCTGATGTCAAATCCCTAAATTTGGATGGTTTAGGAGTGTCTAACCTTTTTTCCAAGCTGTGCCCAATTTTCAAACTCGATCTCTAAATGACATAACTAGATTCAAAATTTATCATTGCCCATATTATTATCCCAACCAAAGTTAGGCGGCAACTCCACATTCTATGAAGAATGATACTAATATGTTATCATATCTTCATCCCCCATTGACCTCAATTTGGAAAAGGGGCTTATATCTCGTGTAAGGCCTAAAGGATTACCCATTGATCCAAACAAGAACCATAATTTGGGTTATTACTAATGTATGACCCATGTTTTCTTGATCCCCTATTGATCGATCAAAGGTAAGAATCACAAGCAAGATTTTGCTAGTTCAAATCACTCTGGTGCTCATAAATATGCAACCTATTTTCTACTAGCTAAGGTTGCATTTCCCATCTCCTTTCCATGCATACAGCTCTCACCTATATCTAAAACCCAAACCTTTTTTTTTAAGTGTTTGATTTTGTAATCATGACTCCCTAATTGCCTTTATTTTCTAATGGGATAGCATTGTCATCTCTTCATCAATACCATATGTTTCCCATACATATTTCAATCGTCTCATGAATGGCTTTGGACATCACATCCTCAATTCGCAATGATCAAGATGTTTGACAATCAAAAGTAGAAAGTGCAATATAGGAATTTTCTAAAAAAAAAAAGCTAACTATCGTTTGTCCCCTCCCCTCCCCTATTTGCTTAATGCTTGATTCAACTCCTCATTTGGCAAATTTAAGGTTCTAAAACTTTTCTTAAAAGGAATAGAAGCCATGTATACAAATCATAATTCTAACTGTTATATTACCACTTATTAGTAGGACTGCATCATTGTATGGTTTATGGGCAATATCAAGATAGGATGTGCAAAATGAACAAGCTAGGTAATAAGGAAAATATAGTGAAAGGGAACAGTAAAAAAAAGTAAGTTTTGACTTGACATTTAATTTGTTTTACCCCTGTCTTTTCTTTTGTAGTGTTCAAGAATGTCATTATAACTCTATCATATCATAAGGATTGATGGGGAAACTTTGATCTTGTTATTGTTTCTATAATAGCTTGCATGTTACATCAAAACATATGTCTTTAAGGTCTACATGCATGATTGGTTCAACAATTAATTAAACAAGCTCAGCTTAAAATAACTAAAAAAAGTCACATACAATAAGCGAAATGGATGGATAGAATTAAAAAAAGAACCATAAATATTTATGAATAAGTCAATATAACCTTATGTCAAACTTGAAATATTCCAGTGATAAGAAATAAGCAAAGAAATAATAAAATTGACCTTTAAATTATGAAAGAAACAGAGCAAAAATCCAATGCTAATTAAAAAGAGACTAAAATTTTCAAATTTCTCACAAAAAAGAATAATGAAAACACTCGGTTTAGATAATTGAAATTAGTAAAAAGTTTTTAAATTGCCCATAAGTTAGTCCAAACTTGAATTCTATTATAATTGATTTAGTTGAATAAAATCCATAATATATTGTTGGACTAGGTTGATCAAAGCTACGTCAAAACTCTCTTTTGATCTTGACAATGTATATTGATATATTCTAACATCAATTTCAAGTACTGATTTTTAGATTTTTAGATAGGTTCACATTGAAAGTTGAATGGAAGTCTAAGTCTCAAAGATTATAAGTGACATCCCAATTCATGATCACTAATTTGTTAAAATACCTTATAGGTTTTACTAGAGGTGGAATAGCCTAAAAAATACCTTTATTTGTCTTAGAAGTAAATTTTCTAAGGTTGTCTTTGGTATTTAGATTATAGCATTTGCACCCAAAGACTCTGAGGTATGAAATTTTAAGTTTTCTACCATTCTAAACTCATAAGAAGTTTTATTGAGAATGGATCTTTTGAAAACATGATTAGCAATATAGCAAGAAGTACTGATGGCTTTGGCCCAAAAGTAATTATTAGGCAAAAAATACTCGTCAAGCATAATTCTAGCCATCTCTACTAAAGTTCTATTTTTCCTTCTCTACAACATTATTCTATTGTGGTGTTTTAGGAGTAGAAAAATTATTAGAAATCACTCTCTAAATAATAGGTTTCAAAAGATTTATTTTGAAATTCCTATCCATGGTCACTTCTTATAGAAGAAATGAAGTAACCTTTTTCATTTTGAACTCTTTTCGTAAAACTTTTAAAAGCATCAAAAGTGTCATTCTTATGAGTTAGAAAGGATACGCAAGTAAACATACAGTAATCATTCACTAGAACAAATGCATAATGCTTCCCTCCTAGACTAGCACTCCTAATAGGTCCATTTGGATAAGTTGAAGAGGTCTAGAGGTATTTACAACATTCTTTGCTTTGACAAAAGTTTGATGTTGTTTCCCTATTTGGCAAGGTTCACATGTCTTGTCCTTAAAGAATTTTAGGTTGGGAAGGCCTTCCACTAGCTCTTCTTTAGATAGGCTTTGTAGGAGCTCTATTGGCCTTAAGCACTAAGAAGGAGGCTTGAATTGGTGTATAAAAATTAAAACAAGAAAGTAAGAAGGAAAATGAGTAGAAGAGAGACACAAGATTTATAATGGTTTGGGTATAATCGACCCTATGTCCACTCCCCAATTCTCTATAATTGGGTGTTCTACTATCTTGAAATAGTGTTTCTAAGCTCACACTTAACTTTTACACTTGTGTTTTGAAGGCTCACACAATAACCTTTACACTTGTGTTTTTTAGGCTCACACAATAACTTTTACACTTGGGTTTTTAAGGCTCACATAACAACCTCTTTTAGTGTTTTTACAAGCTCACACTACAACCTTTACAAATGGTGTTTATGCTCACATCAAACAATCACCTAAAGAAGAGAAAAGATTGAGTAGCAAGCGTTTGGTTACAAATTAATGAATTCTCTTGCATTTACATTTGTTTGGTGAGGTATTCATAGCCTCTACCCATCAAAGAGACGTTGCAACAAAACTAGTAGCAAATCTCCAAAGTATGCTTGATAGATTTTGCATTAAATGTTTGTCAGGCTTCATTCGTGGTCACTACTACTCTTTCGCAGTCGCGATTTTTCAATTTTCTATACAGGAGCCAAAAATTGCTGCGAAAATCTTCATTTGTGTCTAACGGCTAGTCCACATGTCATCTTCTCATTGGTTGACTAGAAAAATATAGTCGTTGCCTTTCACCTACTCATAAAAGTAGCAATCGCGATTTTTCTTATACAAGCCGCGACTTAGGATGCGAATTCATCTGTTTAAATGTTCATCTTCTTCTTCATGATTCGCAGTCACTACTCACAAGTTGCCATCGTGATTTTTGTCTTCTAACGGTCAACTGAGATACTTGTCATGCTATGGTTATGGACTTGATTCCCTCTTGAGTTACTTTGAAATTCACAGTCATGACTAAAGCGTGACACACACCGCGAATTCGTCTGTGACTTTGGCTCTCCTTTTTTGAATTGGTAACAATAGAGAAGTGACCCACGAATTCGTTTGTCCAATTTATCAGCCTGCCTTAGTCTAGTTCGCAGTCGCGAATTAGGAGGCACTTTGCTTTCTTTAGAGATTTTGAGCTTCATCCAACTTTCAATTTAGAGACTAACTAAAAATTGCAAAACATCACTTAATTGAAACATTAGTCATGATCAATCTCCTTTGTCAAGATCAAAAGAGGTCTAAGACTTAGGGTTAACCACCCTAGTCCAATAAGCTCCATGCTAGCATGACTAAGTCTTCTATGCCAAAGACAAGCTTTATTGCTAAGAGACACCAGACACTTGAAGGATTGGTTAGCAAATTGTCTAAGTCAATTAAGTAGGTATTGTCTCTCATTTCGCCCTTAAAGACTACCTTACCCAACATTTTCTAAGGTTAAAGGTGACTCTATTACCTTCATCACATAATTGACTTACACTTAATAAATTATGTTATAAACCTTCTACTAAAAGAATATTGTCAATAAGTGAACAACCATTCTTACTAATTATGCCAATGCCAATTACCTTACCCTTAGCATTGTTTCCAAAAATGACATTGTCACCTTCCTTCTCTTTTATGGTTATGAATAGCTTTTTATTGTCCGTCATGTGCTTTGAGCACCCACTATCCCCACATGCTGATCATTGTCTTCAATGATGGCTGCCATACATTACAACACAACAAAAAAAAATCATCTTTGTTTAGGTACCTAAGCATACTTGGGCCCTTAGGGGTTCAGTCTTGAAAGGTCCTCCAATTTGAGGTGAGCCTTCCTAACATAGCAGAAAATGTTTATATGACCAAATTTCATGCAATAGTGACATTAAAGCTTAGACTTATAAGTCTTTTTCCTATGCATGGTTTTAGTATGAGTAGGGGGCCTTTTGTAACATCCTCAACTCAAATCATATACATTTTAAATTGCAAAATATTTAAATATATGCATTTGATAAATAAGCATTAGGCATGTGAATTTAGAGAACACACGACAATGACACTTGCACTGTTGTAATTGGGATACTTGAAAATATATATATATATATATATATATGTGTATGTATGTATGTATGTATATGTAATGTTTGTATAGTTGCATGGTAAATTGTTTTATGTTGTGTGCATGTTATAGCATCATAAATAATGGTGTTATAGAGCTTAATTAAGAGTATAAGGAGCATTTAGGGATTAAAAGATGGATGAACGTGTTTAAAGAGTGAAGAAGAGGGACTAAAAGAGGAAAATAAACTTTTAACCAATAGGAAATGAAACCCAATTATATTATCTGCTATAATATGACAATTAGGGTCAGATTTTGAGTGAAAAATGTGGGTTATACCAGAAACAAAGAGAGAGCAAAGGAAGAAGAAAGAAAGGAAGAGGAAGAAGAAGAAGAAGAAGAAGAAGAGAGAGAGAGAAGAGTGAGCTGCCTAGGGTTTTTCAATTATGGGACAGTAGGTAAGTAAATTTATCTTCTTCTCAACTGGAATTAACATCTCATGACATGTTAATCATGCATGGTTAGTAAGAATTATGGAGTAATTAAGGTAGATCTCTTGGATGGAAGTTGTAATCCAAGAGAATAAGAGCT
>CATIWR010031669.1:0-15882 GCA_949677035.1 Omphalea diandra | reverse complement strand
AAAAAAAACACTGCATTTAAATTTAAATACAAAAAATTTACCAAATCCATCTTACATCGCCTGCAAATGCTGAGCCCAATAAATATCATGACCACCTTCCTTATATTTTCTTTTCTTGATTTTCTTTCTATAGTAATTATTGGGTTCTTTAATGAATAAAATCTTTTTCATATTTTTGAAATGGAAAAATAGAGATTCCACCAATGACTCTTATTGACCATATTCGCCGTATCAAGTTCAAATCTGTATCCACAAATCTTTTCACCCTTAAATCACTCTCTTTCCTCATACGACAAAAAACCATTTACAGCACCTTATTATTATTAATAATTCCACAATCATTTTTTGGTTTGATGACTTTGGGTTGATAACATTCAATTATTTTTTACTGGCTTTTTAAAAAAAAAAAAAAAAAATTATTTGTGGTTTGTAATGTTGCTTGCCCTTTAGATGTAGGTTTGAGCCTTAACTATGCATTTGAGAGAATGACTTTTTTAGCTCAAAGTGCATGGAATTGAAAATTAGAGATTGAGTCTGTAATTATTATTATTTTCAAATTCATTGTTGCTGGTGGTTATGTGATTAAGAGGGGGATTGTTAGAGGATAAAGGAGAAGTCTTGGACTTTATTGATTGATGAATTTTTGGAAGGATGGAACTTGTGTTTTTTAGTTTTCACTGCAAATTTTAGTTCTCACTTCTAGATATTAATTAAAAAAAAAAAAAGAAAGGATAAGGAGCATGTAATAAAGTATTTAATAAATTAATTTTGACTTTTATCATTTAAATAACAGAAAAATAATACTGAAATAATCAAAAAGACTTTTTAATCTAACAAAATCAAATAATAAAAATATTTTAATATAATATATAAAATAGAAGATTAAATAATATAATAAAAAAACTTAGAGGTCAATCATATTTAATTTAAAAAAATTCAAAATAAAATTTCACAATTATTGCATGTGAACAGTGGTTGAAAATGCATGTTGTGATACACTAAATATATTAATGCTATGTTTGCTGCAAAAAAAATACCTTTTTATATTTTTCTACTTAATATGTTAAGAAAATGAACAAAAAAAATAATTTTTTAATGAAAAATTAAATTATTTTTAAAAATAATTTTTCTTTTGAAAAGAGAAAAATATTTTCTAAATTTTAACAAACTCGTATGAATGAGAAATAAATCATGTAACCACATATTTATTTGAAATTTTATTTAATTACAAAATAAATAGAATCTAGAAATAAAAATGAGACACTATTTAGCAATTCTTGGATTTTATTTCATCATTAATTTGTAACTTATAAGTTAGTTAACATAATTGCACTAGTGAATGTTGAAAATAAAAAATAGTTTATTGATTCCGATTTATAAATATTTTAAGATGATAATTAATAAATATTTTTAATTAAAACTTTAAACAATGTATAGTTTAATGAAATTATTATGTTAATTTTTATATAAAAATATTATATCCATTATATCTATATAGGTTGGAAAAAGATGACAATTATTAACTGTTTTAATAATTAAAATTTTTAACATATGGAAAGTTTTTCATTTTTTAATGAATTTGAATAGATCATTAAATAATTTTTCCACAAAAATCTAAGGAAAAAATATTATTAGAAGTTACTAATATTAATAAATGTGACATTTAATTTTGAAATATTTAATTAACAAATTTGAGTCAATTTAATATTTTCAAAAGTGATTTAATATTCGAAAATTATAAGAAATGACAAATAAGAAATTTTTATTAAATTGTAAGAGAGTATCACATGTCAACCAACAATTCGAGCTTTATATCTTTTGAATCAATTGCATTATATACGTATGCAATTATTTATTTTGGTAAAAATTAATTGCTATTAGTGGCTCTTTTTTAAACTCAATCTAACCCAATTGTTGAAATATTTTATCAGCAATTTAAGCAGCATGAAAACAAAAAATGTGGAAACAGACATGAGAAAATGATAATTTTAGAGTACTAATATGATTATAAAAATAATTTATCGACAACTATTATTAATTGATTACTTTTTTTAAATATGAATTTTTTATTGATAAATCGTACATTCATATTAATCTACTTTCTTACCTTTGAATCTTGTCGACCATAAGATGACTTTGTTTTTTAAAATGACATTCGGTAGTGCCAAAGAAAGTGAGTCTAATCCAAATTCCAAAGAAAAAACCAGAAGGGACTTTGTCAAACTACTAATAGCAATGCTCCAACATAACTATTATGGAACAAACAACCGAATTATGCAAAGTCTAATTAATTATAAAAACGCAAACGACCATGTGAAGTGCATCATTTGAATTAATCCTATGATTTAGGCCTTCATATACTCATTCTAAAATCCTAATTCCAAATCTCACCTTATGTAATTTGTCCAACATTCAAATAGTTAAACAGTGTGTAAAATCTGATAGTTTTGAGTTATACAATTAGTAGCAAAGCACCAGCTGGCCTTGGGGAAGGCCGGCTACTACTAGCCCAAGCCATTGGATTGGAACGCTTTGTTCCTCTCCTCCTACCCCTACCTCTAATATCTATCATTCTACTATCTGGCTCAAAATAAAATAAAATTAATAACATATTTACGTCCACTTTTTTTTTTAAGAGCGTAGAGATGAAATCAGAGTTACCGAAGCCCAGTTCAAAACCTTTTGTTTTGTTACATGGATAAAGTAGCAGGAGTTGGGGATGATGATCTAGTGTATCAACACTTACACTTTGTTTGAAAAGAGATAAAATAAGAGAGAAAGAAAAATAAAAGAGAATTATACTTTTTTATTGTTTGAGATTGAAAGGAAAATAAAGAGAGAAAAAAATAACTTTTCTTTTATTCTATCTATTTTCCCTTCAAAATGGAGAAAAAATGTAATGATTAAATGAAATTATAGTAAATTTTACCTTTTTACCCTTAATATTTCAATTAAAGAAGGAAAAATAAATTTATTTTTTCCTCTTTTCCTTTTTATCCAAACATAAGAAAAAAATAAAAGAAGAAAAATAAAATTTATTTTCCTTCCTTATTTTCTTTCCTCCCTACATTGTTTCCCAAACACAGTGTTAAACTTCTCACTGTTGTCTTTTTTCTTTTTTCAACTTTAAAAGAAACAGATTTGTGCTTCTATATTCCAAATATGTAAGTTAAGTATTTTATTTTCCTTTCATTGAGTTTTGCAAGGCAGAATCTTTAATTTTTATTTTGTTCTTAGAGAGATTTGGATCTTGTCAGAAAATTTTCTGAATAGCTTATTCGACGCATACGATGATAAATTATAAATTTGAGTTCAATAATATATTTTATGATGGTAAAAGTTGTATATGATTATTGTTGGTGACAATGATAAATAATGATTTGTGTTCCTTTGGTTTGCTGATGAACTACATTTTTCTGATTTGTTTATCAATAGTGTTCTTCTAGATTTGCCAACATATGTGTTGCTTTTTTTTTTTGAAAAAGCTATCATATATTTCGTTCACTTTTTTTTTTGTTTAAATAAAAATTTGATATGAACAGTTGCTGAACAAAATTAGGAATAGTGATGAATTAAATGTTGATAATGAAGAATTTTAGAATAAAAAATGATAAAATTTAATATAATATCAAGGATATTATAGATTTTTTATATAATTCTAATAGAAAATTTAAGAAAAAGATTGTATAATATAATGAATCAAACAATAGAAACTATTTTATACGAATTGAAAATTAACTGATTATTTAATTAATTATAATAGATTGTAGGGAGTTTATACTAATTAATTACAGGATTCATCATAGATCAATCATGTTAATAAAATGACACAATCCACAATATTCAATTCCAATTTTGAAAATTAAAATATCATCACTGGAACCTAATAAATGGGCGTTCGTCGGCGCGCAAGATATTTTTTGTAAAAAAAAACCCATTACATCGGAATATTAGAGATAAGGATTATATATTTGACTAAAAGAAGATATTAGGCTAATGGAGAAGGAGAAGGCCAATGGGCAGTTGCCAAATTGCCAATCTTCGATTACGATTATGGGTCACTATTTAGGGGGACCATACAAAGGATTCAAAGAAGAGCTTTGGCTTTGCTATTGCAATTTGCAACCATGAAACATCATTCAATTCAACTGTATTACTCCCACAGCAGGGGACCAAGAGGGAGTCGGTATCAATTATTTGACTAACATGATAACGTTTCTACTAAATCATTAATGAAAACAAAGATCTATGGTTTGGCCACAATTTTCTACCAAACTGAGGGTCCAATGATGTCCTGTTTTTGGCGTGTGATTTGTGGTCACTCGCTCACATGTGTAATAGGACCAGTTTGTTTAATGATTCATGTTTTTGTTCCGCGTAAATGTCCTACCTTTAGCTTTTTTTCTTCGATGAAAATTAGTTATTTACCACTAATAGCGCAGCTACACGTAATATTTTTATTATCTCTTATTTTTTTAATATAAAAATATCAATGTCCATCAAATAAGTAAATATCTCACGTATCAAACTATTGATGCAATGAAAGGTATTACTGTTGTTATCGTTATATTCTTTATTTTTCAAGTGTGAAGATACAAATATCTTTATGTCTGTGTGTGTTAATTTAGTGTAATATATTAAATGTAAATCTTTGATGCAGAGGGAGACTTTTCCATGTTTTGGCAACCTTTTCCTCCAGAAAATTCACTAAAATTTACTCAAAATATCTCAAACTCATTTTCACAGTTTTAAAAAAAATTAAGAAATGTGTTTCTTTTAGCTTTTAACTCTAATGGATGATAAATTCAATGAGTTTGTTATATTTGATAAAGTTTGACGATAAGTTATGAAAGAAAAAGTAATTTTTGTATGATTTAATAATTATTTATTTCAATATCTATTATAAATATATATATATATATATACATATATATAGATATATATATTATTTATAAATATATACCTATATTTTTTTATATTTACCCATTTCGTTTCTTATATTTTGAAAAATAATATTTCTTCACATTTATTTTTGTGTTTCTTATTTCCACATTTTTCATTTTCATACTGTTTTGAGGTAAAGAAATTCCAATTTAGACTATTCTTTTGGCATGATTTTTAGCTTGATAAAATAATAAATTCTCTATTTCTATATTGATCTTGCATTTTATTATTTTCTTTATATTAAATATTGCAATTAGAAGGAATATTTTTTTTTTCTTTTTCAACTTAAAGAGGAGCTTTAAATTTAGATTTTTATTTTAAAAAAAAGTGAATTTTACGTATTAGATTATGCCTGCATCTCTAGGAATGATCATTAATCTTGTACATAAACTAAACCAGATTAGTTATCAAGCGTCCTAGCCCAAATCTGGATATTTATATTCTAAAGCTCACAAGTCATGCCCAATTTCATCATATGCTTATGCGGAATATCAAATAACACCTTGTTGCCACCTTGTCCCAGACTTCTGTTCAAAAAATTATAGGCATAATCTATCAAAATTCTCTTCATTAAACCTGCCCCATTGGCTGCAGTAATTTCTTCCTCACAAATAAAATGAACAATACCAGCATCCATGGATTTGTCAATCATCTCCATTTCTTCACTTAAGTTCAACACACCCATTGTTATGCCTTCTTCTTTAACGAACTCCTTCAAACTCTCTATTACCATTCTTTCATTATACACATCATTCATGTATCCCTTTTTTGCCATGCAGCTAAACAGGTTGAGCTCCTTCAGTCCGACCCGTTGAAAATGGAAACGTTCACCTGCTGGAACCTTGGCAATTGGTAGTGATCTAATAGAGATCAAGATAAGGACACTGTGAACTACAGGTATATGAGTTAAATAGTGCTTGAAGATTGGTGGGATATCTTGAACATTGCTAGAGTAGAACAAGGCAACTCCAGGAAGCCTAATAAAGCTGGTCTCAGATACTACCACTTTTAGCTCATCTGGAGAAATCTTGTGCTCAAGTTGATGATAATATTTTGTTAGGTGTACGTAGTACCAAATGCACATTGTTGTCATTAGTATTGCAGCGAAGGCTAGTGGGAGATATCCTCCTTGACCAAATTTGTAGAGGACTGAACTTAGGTAGAGAAGCTCTAAGGATCCAATAGAAAGGACATACGCAATTACGGAAAGAATGTTGGTTTTCCATATTAGTAGCATGATGAGTACTAGCATGGATGATGTCAGAGTCATTACAAACACCACCGAAATCCCTGGATAAAGCCAATAATAATTCCTTAGTTTCTTTAATACATATAAACCATGTACGAGTACCTTGGTCTATGAGGGTGGACCTGGTCCATGCAAGAAGTATTCTGTGTAGATATCAGAAATGTAAGTGCAACACACTCCTTTCTGAATTCTCATCTTGATTAGATTTTAATAAAAGACTTAAATTAAGGATATGAGAACCTACCATATGCATTGCCAATCTTCGCAGTGCTTCTAAAACCAAGAGTGACACCTATACAAGCTAGCATAAGAAGGTAATTAACTAGAGGAATATAAACTTGTCCTTTATGCTTAGCTGAGGTGTGCACAATCTTCATGGTAGGGAAACATCCAAGTGGGATTGATTGTTGGATTACAGAGAAGGTCCCTGAAATCATGGCTTGACTTGCAATTATTGATGTCAACACAGCCAACGCAAGCATTGGCCAATACAAAGGGCCTGCATCAAGTAGAAATGCAGCCACCACAAATTAGCATACGAGTGGAAGAAGCCAAGGAAGCAATTAATTATAGATATAAAAAAGGGAATTATCTTGTCTCAATTTTCCTATACCAAGTATATATACAACAACCCTCACATAGGGTAGAACCCATGTACATGTTAGCGTATATACGGCTGTAATAAGTAAGAACCACTCCAAAACAAATACACTTAGGTAGACGTAAAACCTGGGATAGATTCAAAAAAGGTATTTGAAACAAGATCACTGTGCTTCCTAAGAAAAGAAGCTTGTCCTGTGTAAACCCATATTAGAGCAGGGTAGGTCACTGTACACATGCTTAGCTGTATGGAAGGAACACTGAAGTGGCCAACGTCAGCAAATAGTGCTTCAGCTCCTGTGTATCAGAATTTTCTAGCTAGCTGTTGCTTATCATTATAAATCTGAGAGGAAGGAAATGAAAGGGAATCTCTGTTACCTGTTATGGAAAGGACAATACCGCCAAGAGAAATCCAAGCTTCTTCTTTGTTCCTTTTAAAATAATCTACTATGTACTTTGGATTTAAGGCCTTGATCACTGCCGGATCATATTTAATGAAATTGTACAGGCCAATTCCACCAATACAAAAGAACCATACACAAATTATAGGCGCAAAACTGTAGCTAACTCTATCAGTTCCAAATCTTTGAATCATGAATAAACAGACCAAGATGGCTACTGATATCCAAACAACCGTATCTGTACGTGAAAAAAGATTAAATGGAATGAATTATTTTAAAAGTAAAATAATTCATGTAATACCCCAATAAACATCAACAACACAGCCAGGTGGAGTACCATGAGTCGTTTCTCTTGTGGCTTCCTTGATCCCTGTCACAGCTGATAAGACTACAGGCCATTGAGATAAATATGTTAGTCAAAATCACATACAGGTTTGGTCGTCAGGAACTAAATTAATTAACTTTCGAATGCAAGTGATGATGTCCAATGTCAGCAATTATGGCGCCGATGAGACTTCAGTTAAATAGTACTGAAGTCGTCTCCAGGAAGTGAATATCGAGTTCGAATAGCAATAGAGTTAATTTTTTTTTTTAAAAAAAAAAAGAATACGGTGATGAGCTCACCTGAAATGGCAGGTGTAAGGATACCATCCCCAATCATCATGGAAGAACCCAACATGGTAGCAAAAAGCAGGAAGAGCTTAGCAAACTGACTGTTCTCTAGCATAACTTTGAGCTTTGATGCCCTTGGAAGATGTTCACTAACTAGCAAGCAGTCCTCAGCTTGTTGTGTGGGTATCAGACTCACTTTGGCATATCGGCATAAAAGTGAGTATAATGCTAAAGTCCCCCCTAAAAAATTATGGTTCTTTTTCATATATTTGATCACGCAATATATACATGCAGGATTGAGTTAATAGGAGACTTTACCATAGCCGTTGCCATTGGCATGCAAGAGAATGCAAACGTACTTGAGCAGAGGTATCAAGGTGATTGTGTACAGAATCATACAAAGAACACCTAAGATGTCATCTTCATGCTTAATACCTTCTGTGAAAGTGCTTGCAAAGACGTATAGTGGTGATGTACCAATATCTCCATACACTATTCCAAGGCTTTGAAATGCTAGTTTCAAGGTTGGCACCCAAATCAAAGCCTTCAAAAAAAAAAAAATTTGATGTTAAGTAAACTACATTCTCTCTAGTTAACTCATCATCATATCATACTAGCTAGCCATACAAAATTAAGCACTTGAATAAGTGGGAACTTCTTATATGCACCTAGGTGGATATACTCAACCGGTATATGAGTGACATAAACACCCATTATTAGAATGATAAGTTATCTTTAAAAATCATATATAGAATAATAAGTTACATATTCACATGAAAAAAAGTTATTATTGATAAATAAATTAGTGTATGTATATTCACCTGATGTAGGTAAAAATTTTTATGAATAAGATGCTTATTATGATTAATTACCATGACGGATTGAATTTGGGGCCTAGAGGAAATGGATCAATAGTCACCGGTCGTGATGACTCTGACCTTGTTCCTTGTTGTGCAGCAAAAAAAAAGATGATGTAAATGGTTTAAAGCAAAGGATACATGAAAAGTCAATATTATATAGATGGAGGAGCTTTAAAGGATGAATAGCTGGTGGCATGCATGCATGGGGAAGATGAGATCTTAAATGTTTCATTTGGCAGCTCCACCAACTCTATTACCTTTTCACAGGTTTGCGTGTTAGCTTCTATGTTCTTATGCTTGTTTTGGTGATTTCTTGAGTGAATGGACCCTCAATATTTTTAGCTACTTAATTTCTTAATTATGTAAATTTTTATGAGAGAGATGAAGTATTATATGGAGTTTTGTGGAGCAGCATATCCCAGAAGATCATTTTGTCACCTTTCCTAATACGTGATGTTTGCAAGCCATGGAAAGATTTTTTAGTGTAACATTGAAAGCCATGGACGAACTCAGGTGTGCTTTTAGAACCTTATTGGATTGCTGTCGACGTATAATACGACTGGGTTAAAGCAAAAGATTATGTTGTTTCATCAAATAAAGCATAGTGGATCATTATTAATTGTCTTCTCTGGCAGTAGATGGGCTAGTCCTTCTACAAATGCCTTGCGCTTAATTGGCTGGCCTGTACCAACTGACTTCTTATTACAATAATAAATTCATTTATCAACATTTTAAGTGAAAGGGATGTAATTGAAACCTGGCTGTGACCATTTTTAGTTTAATTTGATGCTTCATTAAAGCTCCCTATATTTTACGATATATATATATATATATATATATATCCTCCATCTTGTCCACTATTTCTTTTTTAGATATCTCAAAATGAATGTTCATTTTCATTAAATAAAAAATATTTATAATCAGTTTTCCTAATTTACTCTCATTAATTACTAAATCAGAAAAATATTTTTATGTTCTCATTAAATGTGTTTGAGGGTATAAATGAAAAAAATATACTACAAATTATGGATTAGTAAAATATTAAATACTTTTTCTTAAATAATGTGAAAAATAGAAGTGACAAACTTTTTGAGACAAAATAAGTATATTGTTATTAGTATAAACTATTTACCATATCGAATATATATTGCTTATTGCATACATAATTAGGAGAAAACATATAACCTGTTTACTTGACATAATATTGATTTATAGTTTCAATATTTTGGCACATAATAAGCAAAAATAGACATAAAATATTTGACATATATGAAATATTTTAAAATATTTTCTAGATTTCTAAAGTTATCATTTATATTTGATTCATTATATATTTAATGTTTCAAATAAAAAATTTTGATTTTTTTTACTATATTATATATTATGTATTTATGAATATAGAAATCTTATTACATTATTTAATTATTTAATAAAAATTATTTTTACATTTAAGGATTAAATTTTATGAAAAAATATTACATTATAATAAAATATAATTAAAAGTATTAGAATTATATTTATAATTTTATTATTATTAATTAATAAAATTATGCCAATTTATTTATATTATAAAAATTTAATAATGAGACAAATTTATGAGTTCATGCGTTTTCGTAATTAATTAGAAAATCGTAGTGACAACCAAATCACATGATAATAGCACCCAAAAACTGGCTGCCATTTGGATCGGTGGAACTCACATTATGGCTTCGTACCGCATAAAAAAAAAAAAAGGAACCATTTCATTAATGTCAGCTAGGCATGCCTCAGGGGCGACTTAAGACGCAGGCAATTAAGGCTTATGATTGGGGCCCCGAAAAAATAAGCTCAATTTTTTAATTAAATAATATTTTATTAATTTAATTTTCAAATATAAGAATTTTTTTATTTTTTTAAAATTTTATATAATTTCAATCTATTATTTATTATAATAAAAATTATTTATTAATTATTTTTAATAATAAACTTGAATAATATTATGATATCTTACTGTTATATTAATAATTATTTTCAATTACTTTTTAGTAAATAGCTATAATTATATTTCATAATTTTCTTTTTTATATTTTGTATTCATGGTAAGAAATTACAGTCAATACAAATATATTTATTGATTTAAATAGTAAGCAATTTACTATGTATTAAAAAATAATAACTTAACGTTAAATATATTATGTCCTCTTTTTATATTTTCTTTTTCTTACGCTCTAAAGCATGTTTTTTTTTTCATAAACTTTCAATACTTACCAAACTATTACAATTTAATGCATGGATAGTTTATAAAATAATACTAATCAATAGAAAAAAATTTAAAATTGAAATTAAGAGTCTTATTATTACGTTCAATTATACCACAAAAAATAAACAATATTAAACTTGAATATAAAAATTTAATTACTAATTTTATATTTTAAAATAAGAAAAATAAATTTTTATTTATATTATTATAAAACCATCAAAATAACTCGTATTATTGAATTGGTCCTGCATGCCTTTTGCATTATTTCATTTCCAGATTTTTAATTTCGTCTCGGCCTTGTTGATGCATTTTTTGACATCTTGATGAAAGTTGAAAACAATCAACATGCAATGTCACTGCGATGACTAGAAACACGTACTTGTATGGGACCCTCCCTTAATTTTATTTTATATAATTAGGAGTCTTAAAATTTATTCAATATATTTTTGTCTTTAAATCAGTGTAAATAAATTTATAAAAAAAATATTTTTTCATAATTTTAATATATTTGAAATTAAAATAATAATAATCATAAAAGAAAGTACCTTTTTTTTTTTTTACTTAAGTTCAACATATGCTAGTTTCTATATTTCTTTAGTTTTTTGAAAAATTATTCATGCATTAGCATTTGTGAACCCAAAAGGGGCAAATGAAAATTATTACTCTCTAAGAAAAATTTTTTGATCCTTAAATTTTGTTTACTTTGTTCTTATATTATAAATATATATTAGAGCCCTCTAAAATTTTTAGAAAAACTTTTAATACATTTTTATTTATTCATTTTTTATCCCAATTAAAAGTATTTTATAATTTAGCTCCACAAATTTTAAAAATTCTTTGTTTGCATATGCATTATTTTATATATTTCTCTTTTCTTTATTTTTTTTATTATATTTAATTTTTCATTTATGTTTATTTAATTTTTTATTTACTTTTTTATGCAAATATTGTTGCTTTAATTACTTATCTTTATCAACAACTTCTTTCTTAAGTGAGTTTTTTTTTTTAATTTCTCTTATTTTTTAACTAAATTATGGAATTTATAATATTTATATGAATTGTACTATGCTATTTACTCAAACTTAAATTAAACTATCCAATCGAACTCTAAAAAAACTATGTAATGAAATTGCTCATTTTAAATTTTCATTCTTCAAACTTTAAATCTTATATTTGCTATTGTTGCATGATTATTAAATGTATATGTCTGGCTTAAAATATTCTCAAGAATACTGATTGTACATAATAATTTTAAAAGATCACATTATATTAATTAATTGAACCGAAAAACTCGATAATCAGTTGAAATTCAATTTGAAAGCATAGATAAAATTGACTTTACAAAAAATTGATAGAATCAGGAAAAAAAAAAAAACTAGATAAATCGGAAAAATTGGATGACTCGGTAGAGATGAATTTGTTAAAATTATGCTGTTTTGGACAATAAAAAAAACACTATCTTAAAATTTGTCTTTAACTATTTCTTTCTTTTATGTTGCCTTTGATTAGCTTATTCGATTTTTCTTAAAATCAAAATTTCCTGTTAAGATCAATTTATATTGTTGTTCATCGATAGGATAAACTGAAATTTCAATTGCATATCATCAATAATTTCCCGTAACTTTCTACATTGCTGTCTGATTTTTGAAAGCAACTAAAATATATAAGAACACAACATTGAGGTAAAAATCTAAATCCATTTGATCTTTGCCTTCGTTTGACTTGTGTGGATTCTCATGAATTTAGATAGTTGGATTATCTTATTTGGTAGAATTTTGCAAATGTTTGAATTGTGAAGCCCTCAGGTTCTGATGCTGAGGTCGATAATGTGAGTGTGTCATTTTGGTAATTGACCATATCGTGATTAAAATTTTTTGTTTTTGTTGGTACGAGTTCAAAAGTCAAATTTAATTGATAGTTGTTTAGTTCAATTAAATGTAGAATCTATATGTGAGCTATGCAATTTAAACTTTCCCAGACGCATTTTGTAAATGGAAACAATTCATTGCTGAATTATGGAAATAGCCACCATGTTATATGTTTTATTTTTTTGGAACAAAAAAAGACTTAAAAAAAGGTTTATATATTTCTAAATTCAGATTGTTAAGCCCTCAGGTTCTGATTTTGGACTTAATTGCACTTGTCCGTAAGACATTAGATATAATTATATTTTTTATTTGATATTTAGATTTTTATGAATATTGAATTGAAATAATTGATTTCAAAATTAATATTTGACGATAGTTTTATGTTTCTTTTGTCATTTCTATTATTTTTCCTGAAATTTTTGTATTTTTCATTATTTCTTATAAATTTTCAGTTTTTTATATAAATTATAAAATTTGAAGATATATATTTCAAATTCGATCATATAATTTATTTGATCACCAACTTGATTTTAAAAGTATTGATTATAGGTAACAAGATTTCCAATGTGTCAGTTTAGCATCGTTGCCTTGGGAACTTGGTGAATGGAGGACGAGGTCAGGTTGGAACCTAGTAGCCTAAACCCACCCAATGATAGCCAGCTATCTGAGGCCTTCTCCATCGAGGTTCAGACCCACTAATAAATGGACATGGGCTTCAAAAACATTTGATTTCATTAAAGATGGACATGTCCCACTAATAGAATAATTGTGTGTTTATTATCAGCTTGGATTAAGGTTGACAGTGTATGGTTGACCCTGAAATCTAATCTAAAATCATTTTAAAAAATCGATTCAAACCCCACTCAAGTTGAAAAAAAACTTAAAACCACCCTACACAAATGATTAAAAATTTTTCAAATCAAATTTGACTTAATCCAAGTTCAACCTATAATTCAATCTGAATTAATTCAATTTTGACTCGATTCATGAATCAAATTCAAATAATTTAATTTAAATTAATAAAAATATATTAAATATATTTAAATTTTTAAAAATAATTTTTATTTTTATTTTATATTAACTTAATTTGATTACTTTTTTTCATTATTTATAGTCATTTATATTAAAACTAAATTATGTTTAATTTATTAAGTATTTTAATAAAAATAAAAATTTTAGTCAAATCTTAATAATGTAAAATCTACTTGAATAAAAAATTAACATTTAAAAAAATTATTTTTAATAAATTATTAAAAAATATCATATAAATAATAAACAATTCAAATGGATATTTTAAATATATATTTTAAAAAGTAAATAATAAATGACTTAGCTCAATTTAAAAAAATAAATTCAAAATCTGTTCATGTATGAAAATCTGATTTAAGTTATTAAAAGTATTTAAATTTAATTTACAAATTTAAAATTATTTTTTATTTTTAATTATATATGAACTTAATTCAATTGCTCTATTTTATTATGTATAATTACTTATCTAAAAATAAATTATATTTAATTTATTAAATAATTAAATAAAAAATTAATTATATTATATTATATAAAAATTATCTAATTAAAAAAATATTTTTAATAAATTATGAAAAATACTTAAATAATAAAATTTTAAATTGATACTTAAAAATAATTTTTAAAAAATAAATAATAAATGAATGATCCAATCATATCTAAAATATTGTTTTTAAGGGCAAACTCAAAATCAAATCTAAAATTCTTTGTATATATATATTTAATAAATGACTCAAATTACCTAAAATCTAAATAATCTTAATTGATTTGAAAATAGTATCATAAAAAATCAATAAAACAATCCAATTTAACTTGATTACTACCACTCTTTTGGATTGAATTGGATAAAAATTTAAATAGAAATAATATAAATTCAACCTAATTTGAGCACAGTCGATTTTTGAAGTGATCCTATAATTGAGTGGCAATTATTAAGTCTCGTGGTATATTTTAGTAATTTGAGTTTTTAAACTTTCTCTAGTGAAAAATAAATAAATAAATAATTTACTTCTAAATAGTAAAGTTACTTCAAATAAATTTTAATTATATAGTCATTTTATTTTATGTTTTTATTAATTTGACTGTGCATAAAATTTAACGCTGGCTTTCGAATTCGATGTGACGGTATCATTCCCGCGGGGAACTTGGTTCACACTCGCTTCCGAATTGGATGCGCTTGAATCACCAGCCATCATGAACCAACGGCTCCCGCTCTCCTTAGGAACGATAAGGCCTGCGCCCGAGCCTGAAAGTCAGTCGTGAGGCAGCTCGGCTCATATAAATTTTATTAGATTTATTAGCTCCTACAACCTAAATCTTTTTAAATTTTGATAAAATTATTCAATTACTTTAATTTTAGTAAAATTAGTAAAAATTAATATAATTTTAATAATTTTAATAAAAATTCAAATTAATGAAAATAAAATGACTATGTTAAAATATTGAATTAAAATAATATTAATTGATATTAGTAATTAATGTGAACTGATCTTACTGTTGTTATTAAAATTTATGCTAGTTGATTTGTCACGTCATATGATATATCATTATATATTAATCAAATTGAATTGTGACTAGATTTATTAAAATTTAACTAATTTTAACTACTTTCGTCAAAACTAAAAAGAATTAGTCAATTTTATCAAAACTTGATTTTGGAGGCCAATAAGGCATTTTAATTCACAACTTGAGACCAACCTAGTAGAAGATAATAAAAGAGTATTGCTAGGCTTACCTTGTGATTGGCAAATTTCCATAGGGAGGAAAGAAAATAAGGAAGAAAAATAAATTTTATTTTCCTCCCTCATGATTGGATAAAAATGAAGGAAAGAAAAATAATTTTTATTTTCCCTTGATTGGATAACCAATTATGGAATGAAAGAAAAATAATATGTAATATATTTTCAATTTTACCATTTATTAAATAACACATTTGAATATATAATTGTATTGTATAATGATAAAAAATAATAATAATTATTTAATTGATTTTATATGAAATTAAAATTTATATAATGATAAATATAATGTTAATATGAACAAATTCTAAAATTATTTTTATATTTGAAATGTTAAAAAAATA
>CATIWR010031655.1:0-28210 GCA_949677035.1 Omphalea diandra | reverse complement strand
TATATATATATATATATATATATATATATATATATATATCATTTCAAACTTTACACTTTAGACAAATTAAAATAAATATAACATACAATAAGGGATAGAATAAGAATGATAAATTTATAATTTTAACGCAATTTTTAAACAAGCTTAGCTTTATATGTAACTAAGAGTGAGTAAACATGTACCGAGCCAACATTGGTTCATTTCAGTTTTCTTCTACAATTTAATTTGATTCAACTCTAATTTTCTTTTAAAAAAAATTTATTTCCAATTTTTGGTTTGATTTGCTAGATAAAAAATATATAATCAAATTATTAAAAATCAAATCAAATTATAAAAAATATGAATCAAAATCAATTATAGTATATGTAAATTATATCAAATCAAACTGAACTAAATTAAAATTTTATTTATTCAATCCGATCAATTTTTGGTATATAATTTTAATTTATTTTATTCAATTTATTTGATTTTTTTAAAAAAATTCAATTCAATTCAATTTTAAAAAATATAAAATTCAATTATATGAAAACTGAACTGACTAAATACTCACCTCATATATAACAGATCTGTAAGAGACAGCTAATTTACTGAAAAGTGAAAAGAAGAGTGCAAGAAAAAGTGTTGCTAACAAACTTCACTATCATACAATCATCATGGTTATGAGAAAGAAGCCATGTATGTTTGATCCTTTCCTTTACTAAATACATTCTGAAAGAATGATAGTTCAATTATTAGTATTCCAGACGCACATGGCGATGCCATTTACACCTCAGTATTCAGGCATTGCCTAATGCTTTGATGGTTTTCAATGAGTGGAAGTCTCATACCACTATTCTTTTCGTTCGTTGACCCTACTGCATAAAGCCCGTTTGTAACAATATGTTATGCCACGGCACTAGTTAGTTTTTCTCATCAGGTACGCTATGATGCTTCCCAGCATAGCTCCAACAACCACCTGTGCCAAATGAATAAAATGATCATTTACATCTGAAGGTCAAAATCTTTACACTTGTTTAGCAGGCCACTTGAGGTAAATATATTGTTGTCAGATATGATAGAACACTTAATTGTCTCATTTTTTAAACTGTTGCCTTCATGCCATCAGGATGGGAATCTGTAATCTTGTGAATCAATCTTGAAAGAAGACATTTCATAGCAGTTGCTGATGGGGTGTAAACATTTCAGCGTTTCCCCAAAAGGCAATATTTGACAATAAATTTGTCAGAGTTCCTCCTAGATTGTATTTTATATTTGGCCTCATAAGCAATCCATTCCACGTGCGTGGAAACTATTACTTCATTCAAGCCACTATAAGGTCTCATTTTCCCCATGTTTACTGCCTATCTTTCAATTACTGCACAATTCATAAGTTTACTTTTGGTATTCATTTATGTTAGACACCCAGAGTACTCCAATGTTGTGGTAATTTGTTTTTAGCATGAATACAAAATTAAGGGCTTCAGAACCCTATCCCCTTTATCTGACTGCCAACTTGATTTTAAACCAAAATATTATCAGAAAATTAATTAAACTTTCTAAGTGTTCACAGTTAAACATGTCAATTTGTGAATGGTTGACAAAACATGGAAAGCAAAAAGCAGATTACTCTATTTCAAAATTCAGTTAAAATGCAACAAACCTGGAGTGGAGTGTGCCCAAGTAATTCACGCAAAGGTCTAACGTTTGATAATGGATGTTCTGGAGGAAACTCGCAAACAATTTGATTCAGCAACTGAAATAAGAACGAAAAAGAGTAAGCATGCTGAGCAGCATAAAAAAGAAGATATGTATGATTCTGCCAGTGTACTTTCAAGGTGAAAGAAAAATGCCACATGCAAGAAAATGGCAAGATAGCTTACTTCAGCTTGCCGACCAGCATGAAGTCTGACCCCAGAGGCATCATACATTACCTGCAAATAGCCAAATATCAATCATGCCAACCTTAGAATAGAAACTCAGAGATCTTTTCCCCTTGCTTTGGGATAAATACTTTCAAGTAGCAGCAACAATTAAATTGATTTTTAGAGCAGTTTACATGGAAGTGCAACATGTAAGCTCTTTTTCATAGTATACAATGAAATTACCCATAAATGAAGCTCAAGAACCAGGTGCAAAGGAGAAATACATGTTTTTCATCACCATATTTATTTCAACACCAAAATAGGTAAGTGCTATTCCATTATATATCACTCTAATTGCCCTCAAAAAGAATAATTTAACAAGCCTGAAGTAAAAATCATAAAGTTTTATCAAACCTCTAATTTATTCAAACACAAGTTTTAGATTTAAAAGAGTTCGAAGAAAAATGACAGGAAATAGTAAATTCTAATTATTATCCAAAATACCAAAAAAGACAGGCCATAGCAGAATACACACTCTATCATCAGAAGTAGAAATTATGAGAAAAGTACATACAACACAGGCTAAGACAATTGCAATTGCAAAAGCTGGCGATCCTGTTCCTTCTTGTAGACCTATAGCCATTGCTAGGGCTGTCACTGTTGCAGAATGTGAAGATGGCATTCCACCAGAACCAAACATCCTTTTAGAATCCCATCTCCTTTCTTTAAACCTGAGCATCTAGGAGAAACATATTGCAAAATTAAGGCACGTGAGTGCATGACTTTGTGAATCCAAAAAATCAAGAAATGAGTAACGAAACATTTGCCAAAAAACAATAGGGCAAACACACTTAATAGGGTAATCTAATCAACCCAAGCAGTTCAAAATTCGCCCGGAGAAAGGGGACTGAAGGTAAAAACCACTCTATATCTGGAAATGGATAAGGAGCCCGCCATTGGGATCATGTTAAATGTACAACAATAAGCAAAACAGACAACTTTGACACGTGTATTTTACTATAGAACATGTCGACATGATGTGCCAGAAGAGAAGGAAATTTATTGAAATCAACTACAATTCTAACACAAGAGCCTACATCTTCTAGTATGAAAATAAATGAACAAACAATAATAATGATCATGATGAAGCTGGTGGACCATAGAGAAGATCACATCTATCTCTAATTTTTGTTTGCTTTTTGCTTTACTATGAGGCTGTATTTGGAGAGGTCCGATTAAAATAAAGAAATTTGGATGTAATATTTAGAAAATATTACAGAAACATAATATATAAGTTTGATTCAGTTGGTTAAATTTCAGAGTGAGTGTGAATCAAACTTTATTTAAGATGAATTAGAAATATTTGCTACAAATCATAGTCGTTAGAATCATATGATTTGACTCAATTTTATACCTTATCGATTCAAATCTATAAGCTAACTACGAAATATCCCTGAATTGCTATTGAATAGTGTGAATCAAAATGAATTTGGCTAATCCTTTCCTTGTTGGTTCTGTAGGACCATAGGTTCAAAATTTAAAATTTAACCTGGATTTTCACAATAAAGAAACCACCTAAACCCTAACCCATATCATTCGAAGTATAGTGAAAAATAACATTTCACTTATCTAAACAATAAAAACAAACTCTTTTGCTGGTATTCCAATTATATTCTAGTATTCTCTGAAGCTAACAGTGGACTGTTGACCTTTTCCGACGACTCCTCCTCTTTTGTTTTTTTGTTCTTCTTCTATGTTAGCCAACAAAGTCTTAAACCTGCTGGCCATCTAAAATGGTCCATCTATCCCTCTCATCGCTTTATCAAGTCTAATTTGTTTTTATTAGAGCGAGAGAGCACCCAATATTTCATTGTTTGATCAAGTCTTAACACCGTCTAGCATTCTATATGACATACTTTGATGTTTTCTATTTCTTCTAAAAAGATACATATTATTTTAGTTAATTTAGTTAATTTTGAGAAATTGTAATGAACTGATGATTCAATCCTCGATCTACAAAATGGAGATCTAAGGGTGAATCTCAACTTGACAACTATGCTACAAATGATTTTAAAACTAAGGCAATGTTGATTTGCTCTAGAAATTAGAATGGAATGCAATTCTTCAAACAAGAACCCATTTTGTTGATTTGGTTTACAGAGAATTCAATTTTTTTTATGAGTTGAATAACTTAAAATTCTATTCAAGTTACATCTACGTTTAAGTATATAATTTCAAAGATTATCACCAAATTTTATTTAATAATTCAAAAGGCAAAATTGGAATAGGATGTTTCAAACCTAGAAATCCATTTCCAAGAAGAATAAACATGTCATGAAAAGAATTCAAACACTTCAGTCTGGAATTTCGTATTCAAAAGCAATCTAAAAATCAGAGGGAGACTAAAATTCCTTGAAAGTAGCGCTTTCTTACTCAATATCAGAAGCCCCCAAGACTAGAGGAATAAATACAAATCATAAGCTCTCAAAACTACAATAATAAATCCAAAATCACCAAAGTATCCAGCCCGAGTAAGGATATGACATACTCAAGCTCTAGCCTTTCGTAATGTATTGACAAAAATCCATCCTACTGATGCTTAAGGTCAGAAAAAGTCCTGCATCAAATTCCATTTCTTTCTACAGAAATAAACAAACTGATCACTCATTTGCTTTCATCTAAAACGCGATCAATTCAGATAAAGGTATCAAGATCATAACTCGTATAATTGGAATTGAAATTCTCGTCCTTTAATAAATCCCATCAACTCCAAACGATAAAAAAAAAAAAAAAAAGGAAAAAGAGTAAAATTGACGAACCAGTTGGTGAATATCTTGAGGAACTGCGCAAGAGCGCAGGCGAGGAACGCAGAGATGAGAGGAAGGTTGTTCGGTAACAGATATAACGACGACGACGAAGAAGAATCAAACGACGACGCCGTTTGAGCAGAGCTTCTCGATGAGACGACATCGGATACGGTCATCACCTCGTCCATATTGATTCGATTAATGATTAATGGGATCTCCTTTCTTTCTTTCTTTAAATTGTGCAAATTGCGTGTTACTTGTGTCCTCAACTTCCTACCTGGAACAAGACAATGCAAGGAAATGAAGAAGAAAGAGAGATGTTCAATGTCAGAACAACAAATTGGGTTGTCACGGTTATGATGGCCCACCAGTTTGACCCGATCTAACCTATAAAATCTATTTTTTAATACATTAAAAGTTAGTTAAAATTAAGTTCAATATTATGACCCCTGAATTTTTCAATTTATACTATTTAGTCTTTTATTTTTATATATTATATTAAAATATTTCTAAACTTTGATTCTATTGAACTACATCATTATTTCATTAAATTTATATACTTTTACTTCTAATTAATTAAATAAAATTCAAAAAAATATATTTAAAATTATAAAATTAATTTCACCTTTCTTATTGTGCTAAATTGTCAACCTAATTAATCCACCACATTACTATTCATTTATGCAAACACTTCCATCATATCTTAAATTTTTTAAAAAAGCTCTCAATCCCTTAAAAATTCTCCTTCTATTTTAAGTTACTATAAATCCACCACTCTTGTGTTTTCCCTACCATTACCAAAGATAGGTCTAAAGCTAAAGTAGTCTCTGTTGTGTATATGACCTTTATAAATGCACAAATCGCTCAGGTAATACAATAATAGATAGAGATCATTTTCACGAGAATTGTTTCACACAAGTACCAACAATCGAAATAATAAAAGAATAATAAACAAAAACTGAAAATTGCAAAAAAAAATTAAATAAAATTGAAATTAAGTTAAAAGAAACTCTAATGACAATGATTTCAAGGAAATTTGGATACACCATAATACTATTCTACAAATATATTAAAAGAATTATGTCAATTGAGATTGGATTGTGTTTAAAGATGAATTTTCATAATTTACCCAATAATCTCTCTCGAGCAAAATTTAGTATATTATTATGAAATTATGTTTATTTTCATAGTCACAAAATCCAATAACAACACATTAAGTTTTATGAATAATCCTTAAATATCTCTAGAAGTCAAACCTACTCTTGTAGTCTCAATCTTCTAGTTTAATATGTTAGCACTAACCTAATACTTTCACTCTTGTTCCATCATCTAAAATCTCAAGCATTGCACATATGCGGTTGTTATATATACAATATCAATTAAGCTCAAACATATTAAATCAATACATTTAACAGAATTGAAGCAAAAATAACTTCATATAATCATGAAATAAATATTGAGATTTTATTTTAATCCCTATAATTGAAGAATTAGTTCATCCTAGAAGGAAAAAAAAAAGAATCTATTGAATTCAGTAGAAGAATTTCCAAAGGAAGAGTCTTGCTAACAAAAATAATAAAACCCCTAAGAGAGAATGCTCTCCAATCCTCACAAAATCTTCTTTTGCTTCGAGTAGATGTTGGATCCACTTTTTTCTCCTAAAAATCTACTTTTTTTTTTTTACTTAGTGATCTTGATGCAAAATAGGTCACAAGTCTCTTAAAAAGTGGCCCAAAATTATATTTTAAAATCTGGATTTGACGCCTTACATGACCTGTGCATGATCTGTTAAATACGAATCTGTTTTTGCTGACTACTCAATCATGCTGGTCATTGCATGGCTCACACAACATTGTTGAAAATCACAATTTCAGCTTCTTTTCAAGAAATTCTTACACAAACATAAATAAACAAAAAATTAACTAATTTTAAAATAAAAACAATATAATAGAAAAATTCCTAATTTATAACCAAAATTATGTGCTAAAATTACTCCTATCAATCTTTAAAACTTCAAAGCTATATTTAAAAATTAAGGCTCACTAGAACTGCTACAAGACACAATACAAACAAATAATGTTATCTAAAGGTATATTTCAATTTGCAATAAGAAATGTTGAGAAACTTAGCAAGTTTTTGAGGTCTGTGATTATTGCTAATAGAAGTGTTCAACTCAATATTCATTAGAATTTGTTACACAATATTCACCAAAATTTCCTACCTAAAGGAGGTGGGCATGTAATTTAGAAATTGAGATTTTTGTCATAACTTATTCATCGGAGTATAAATTTATGAAATGACCTAAACTCATTTCTAGATCTCTCTCTCTCTCTCTCTCTCTCTCTCTCTCTCTCTCTCATGTGTAACAATAAAAAAAAAAAACTACAATATTCACTATAAGGTCATTCTTGAAATAGATTATGCTAAATCAAAAACAATAAAAAAGAACTGAATTTCTATTAAGAGCCTTAATATCATCCATATGTAATCTATAGTGAATTTCTACTTGAAGAATAAAAAAAAGATCTAAAAGCTTTGAATCTTAACTTTTGCAGAAAGAAAAAACTCTACACCCAAATACTAACATTTAGATTTTGAAATTAATAAGCAAATCAAAACTTTTGATGTTGTTTAGAACATGCTATAAAATTATATTTAGTGTTTTAAAGTGTCTATTTAAATGAAAAAAGATTTAGAAAGAGAAAGAAGCTATAAAACAAAAGTCCTTACTTTTTTCATAAACTTATCCAAAAATTTAGTTGTAATTGCTAAACTCACATTTTTAACTTCTCAACATAACAAAATTCTTTTAATCACTAATTAATAGAAAAAATTTCATTACAATTTAGAGGGTAAGGACGAGATGGAGATCAATCTCCTGTTGTTGGTGTTGGGGTGGACAATATGTACCTCACTAAAGGGAAATTCTTTTTATGTTTAGAGGACAATGGAGGAAGAGGGAAGGATGAGGGATTTAAGGGATAGTGTTAACATACCTAGTGGTGGGTAGTGTAGCCATTACAAATTGTTGAAATCAAATTCATATAGGATTAAAAAAGGGGGAGGGGGAAGTAATAGTGTTCAAATCCAATTTGGATAATATTGTGCAAAGAAAGAATAGAACTCCAAATTAGAATTGAACTTATACATCATTATAAAAGGAGTTTCACTCTTTGTTTCTCAGTATATCCTAATATTGTAATAGGAGCAAGACCATGAATAGGTGAAAATGTGGCTGATTAATATGGTTATCAATAGCTTTGATTTATGGGTGTTATTTGGCTAAGAGTTTGTGAGCACGAGAAATTAATTAGCTATTATATTTATTCATTTTATTAGTGAATTATTTCATATAGTAGACTTATGTCAAATCACATTAAATTATTTATCTTTTTAAAATCTATTTTGTAGGTATTATTATAACAAGTGGTATTATAGTTGTTATATGACTTGAAGATTGTGAGCATGGCAAGATTAAAGTTTGAGGGGGTTATTCGATGGAAAAAAATTTTTTTTTTGACTTATGGCAAAGTACTATGAAGGATATTTTTGTGCAATAAGGATTATTTAAAGTGTTGAAGAAGAATAAGCTAGATGATAATAATTAGGAGGAATTGCAATAAAAGGTAGTAAGTATAATTTGTTAGCTTCAGGTCCTAAAGTAAAATATCATGTATTGAATGAGACTAAACCTGTTAGTCATATTAGAAGAACTTTACGTATCAAAATCACTTACAAACCAATTATATTTAATGAAAGAATTATATGAACTGAGGATGAATGAAGACACATATGTTAGAGTGCATGTTAATGCATTCAATAAATTAATTATCTAGTTGGCTAACTTGGATGTAAAGATTGAAGATAAATATTTATTAATCTTGTGTTCTCTCCTACCATCTTATGAGAGTCTAGTAACAATATTGATGATTGAAAAAACTATATTAATGGCAGAGGATGTCACTATAATTATTTTTTAGTATGAAAAATTTGAGAATTTGAGTGGTAGTGATTACGATGGAGCTTTCATTACGAGGTTTAGCCATTTAGAAGCAGTTAACATAAAATAATTTTAACAGAAAAAAGCAAATCAGACTTAGAACCATGAATGAATAATTTCAGAAAGGGAATATTATTATTATTATAGTGAAAAGGGGAATATTCAATACACATATAAGAAGATGAAGGATTACTTTATAGAATTTAAATAATTATAAAAAAAATATGAAAAGGATAAAATTACTTTAATGGCAATTGAAGAATGTAGTAAATATGAATATCAAGCCTTAAATGTTGATGTGATTTATAATGGTACAAAGGATCCATTACATAATGAATGATTAATGATTTGACTTACTAATTTCATATTTATTCAAAAAGGAAATATTTTGATAAATTTGAAGAAAAGAAAGAAGAAGTTGTAATGCTAGCTTATAGTAAAAGAAATAATAATAAATGTATGATGGTAACATAAAAACTCTTGACGATATAAGGTATATTCCTAAATCTAGAAGAAATTTAATTTGATTGGGTAGATTGGATTTATTGAGTTATAGATATTCTATTGGAGGTGGAGTTATGGGAGTTAACTATAGTGCTCTTATGATCATGAAGGGTAAAATACTTGACTTAAAAAATTTCTATAGATTGATTAGGAGTACATTGATTAAAGATAAACATACTGAAGTAATTGCAAAATCTATAGTATTAAAATGAAAATTAATTTTCATGGATATTATGAAAACTTGTCCTATATAATTTAGAGGTGGAGATTTGTTGAAACCAAATTCATATAGGATTAAGGTAAAAAAGGAAGTAATAGTATTAAAGGAGAGCAAATAGTCTAAATCCAATTTGGATAATATTATGCTGAGCAAGAATAGGACATGTAAATTAGAATTAGACTTGTGTCACTATAAAAGAAGCTTTGCTATTTTATTTCTCAAATGTGTGCCATAATTAAAAATGTAGGTTGTAGGCTTGGTGTCACAAATAGATGAAAAATGTGGCTAATTAGTGTACTTGTTAGTAGTTTTGGTTTGTAGGTGTTTATTTGGCTAGGGGTTTGTAAGTATGAGAAATTATTAGTTATTGTATTTATTAATTTTATTTATGAATTATTTTATATAGTTGGCTTATGCCAAACTATGTTAAATTATTTATCTTTTTTATATTTATTTTATGGGTGTTATCATAACACAATATTATATTAGAAATTAATAAAACAAAAAGGAAGAAAGTGCATTAAGAGAGGTAAAAGCCAAAGGAGATGTGAGTGATTCCACCATCTGAAAGAATTTGAACAGTGTCGGATGAGTGGTCGTGTTTAAGGAACAACATATCAACATGAATTACAAATGAAGCAAAAGCAACGAAGATCAATGAAGGTGTCCATGCATCTAATGATTTTTTTCTAAAAGGAGATCAATGAAGGTGTTCATATATCTGATGATTTTTTCTAAGAGGAATGAAAGCAAAGGAGATTAATGAAGGTGTTCATACATATGACGATTTTTTCTAAGAGGTCTTTTAAGAGTAGGGTCCATTTTGTCATTTGATAAGTTAAATTTTCTAAGCGTAGAGTGGGAAGGAAATGTAGACATGCGTGTGAAAAAATGAATGAAAAAGTTGTAATTTCCTTTCCAATCTTCTTTTCTGGTCAAATTGATTGCTCTATTAGTGATAGTCATGAAAGAGAAAATAAGAGGTAAATAAAGATAAAAGATAAAAAAAAATTAATTTAAATTATTTAATTTTTTTTAGCACTTAGAACACTTTAAATGCCCAGCCTCATGTATACAAAACACACACCTACACTTGATCCAAATAGGATTTTGTGAAACTAATCAATTAAAATAAGGGTTTAAATTAGCTAAAATAATTTATTTGAATTTAAATTATTTTCTTAAAAATTTCAGTAGATCAATTGGTCTTTATCTGAAATAAAATATAGTAAATGTGTTTTAGAAAAATATTGAATTATTATTGACTTGGCAATTAAATAACTCATTGTACTAATAAATGATCAAGATTAAAAAAATCTATTGCTTAAAATTTTAAAATTATATAATACCATAATGATACTTAGAATTACTTTATAGTATCATAATGATACTTGGAATTACTTTATAGTATCATAATGATACTTAGAATTACTTTATAGTGATGATCTTAGGTGTAAATTATTTAATTCTTTGGCTTATGAAAAATATTAAGTAATTAGATTAAAACAAAAATTATGGTTTAATGCAATGAAAAGAGTTTGTGAAATTAACTGCTAGTAATTAAAAGATTTTTTTTTCCTTTTTACAAGGGCCTTTTATTTTTAAATTTATAAAAAGATGTAGAAGATGTGTTTGGTTAATGTAATATTTATGTCAAAAAATGAATTCATATCTTATAGACAATTTATTAGCTCTAGTTCAAAAAAAATTTTTTTGGTCACTTTTCATCAATATATTATACTATATAAATAAATAGACAAATACATTTTTGTCTTTTTACACCATCTCTCACATAATATTATTTTGTTTGATAATAATCAACTATTTAATTATTAATTATTTAAATTTTATTATATTGCTTATGTCTAATATATTATTTAACCATTTTTAATAAAAATTACTATTATATTAATGATTAATATTTGACATATATATATATATATATATATATATATATATTATGAAAATTTTAATTTATAATTTTTTAAGAAAACATTTAAAAGATGATTATACAATATTTATTTTTAAAATTTAGAATTTAAAATATGAATATATTTACTTAAGATTTATATATATATGGACAATTATATTTACAAATAACAATAAGTAACAATAATTTTATCAAACATTTAATACCAATCAACAACTAATAACCAACGACAACAACAATTAATACCAACAACTACAACTAACAATAGGTAAAATAAATATGCTTTTTGTTGACCTAAGTTAGGTGTCTAACTTAGTCACTCTCTATTTTGATCTTGATAATCAAATTAAATAGTACTAATGTTTTTAATTTAGAATATTTTTATAGAAAATTAAGTTAGAAAAGTGTTCAGACTCAAGAACTTAGAAAATCTTCTAAGTTATGAAGTGGACTTGAAAATTGCTAGCCTTATCTTGCTCTGTGATTTTTAAAAATTTTTCAAAGTTCTCGAAAATCAATGTGATTGCAATTACTATTTACGATAACTGTTAGATAGTTTTTGATCATTTTTAAACAGCCAGTTTTGGATTCAATGGAAAGTCGTTTTTACCTCTGCTATGCCTATAGAATCCCATTTTGTGCATCCCCTTTAACTTTTCTTCCATTTCCTACTCTTCCAACTCATTCTCTCATTTCTCCTTCAAATCCTCTTAATTCTCCATATATTCTCCTTTTACCTCCACTTTTCCATCTTCCTCCAATGGCTCTCAAGATAAAAGCCACAAGAGAACAAAATGGGAAGGCTCCCATGATCTTTTCTTCCCTAAGAGCCTTCCCCCTCTCTCTCATTAATGGAGTAACCTAAGGGGAGAAGCAAAGATATGACCTTATCTTGATTCTTCCAAACAAAGTATCATTCATTTTCACCCTTGAATCTCTTAGCTTAAAGGACCAAATCTTTGCTTATCTCTTCAAGTTCTAATGAAAAAAAATCATCTTTATAGAGGAACTTGTTATGATGAACTAACGAGGGAACTCCTAGTAACCATGGGAATCCAACACAAGAACTAGGTCAGTATGGAATCTCTTAAATTCATATGTGACAAGTTTTATAGCTTTGGTAGTAATGAGGTAATTGAGGTCTATTAGGTTAGTGTTTGTAGTATAGGTGGTTTTAAGGAGTGTAAGGTTTGAAGGAGTAAGGGCTCCCATATACTTGTTTATTATTGTAATGTGAGAGGAGATGAGGATTTGACAATGTTTAGATTTGGCTAAATGGGCAAATTATTCAACTGGGATTCAAGAGGCTGCTAGAACAAAAAGAGACAAAGGTTAGTGCTTCAAGAGGGTAAAGAAGCAAGGGCAAAATCAAAAGAAGAAGAAGACGTACTTATACAACATCCTACTACTACTTTTCCTCCTCCATCTCAAGTTACAATGGACACTCTTACCAAACAAATGGCCAATATTCTTAAAAAGCTTAATCTCCTTCATCATCTTCATAAAGATATTATTGAAATTCAAGAGAAATTGCAACTTGAACCTTGCTATCTTTCTGACTTTGAAAAGAATGATAATAAAGAGTAATCTAGCCTATCTTGGCCTTCCTTTATGTTTTTCCATCTTTTGTTTTTTTCTTACTTTTATGTCTTTATTTTATATCTTAAAGTAGTTTGGCCTTCCATGTTATGATCAAACATTTATTGTTTATGTTTTTAATTTTATAGTTCGCAATATATTTCTCTTTAATGAAAATTTAAATTTATAGTTCATTTGATCTCCATTGTCTTCTATATCTTTAGATATCTAATTGCAAATTTTAATTTTGTTATATCTTATTGAATGGATAATTAAATGGATGATTGTTCCCATTTCCTTCTCAACGTATCTCCTCTATTGTTCCTATTTCCGTCTCATCATATCTCCTTTTTCACTTATACTTTTACCCCTTTTATCTTTTTGATCTTGACAAATGAAAAGAAAGGTATGCAAAGTGAACTATGAATAATATGTCAAGGAGGAGCTAAAATTGAGAGGGAGTTACATTGACATTACTTATACTTATTTTTGTATTCATATGCAAACTTGAGTTATACTTTACACTAATTAATTTTTTATTTGTATGCAAACTTGAGTTATACTTTCCACCAATTGCATTTGACTTCACCAAACCTGCAAACTGGTATAAAATGATTAGATAAACCTTTTAGACATTATTTCTCTTTGCCAAATCAATTTAAGTTATCAAAATAAAAAAAAAAAGATAGATTATTGAACCAAGTCGGACAAACTTAATCAAACCTTATTTTTTTTATCTTGGTAAGTTAGATTGAAGGTTACTAATATGCATATCAAGTGTTAATTTTTCAAGAAACGAAGCTAGAATAAGTTAAAAAGTCAAAAGAAAGCAGAAACTCCAAAAGGCAAAAACTAGTTTATAATTCGCACCCAAGATAGTTTGATTACAACCAAGAAAGGCACGTTGTGACTGCTACCTCAGAGTCATGATGTTATCAAGCTTAAAGGTTGAACCAAAAAGTCCAGACGAGTACACGATCGATATCACAACGAGAAACCCAACATGATATTTCTTTCATGATTGAGATTCAGTGCTCGTGACTGTAACCTTCAAAATTAAAAAAAAAAAAAAGCATTCCAATGGCTACTCAAAAAATCATTTAAGTATTCAACATGTCTAAGTAGTCACTTGATAATTTGAAGATTGCAACTAAGACCAAAGACTCACTTTGGCTAAAAAATGATTGGTTAGAATGTGTTGGGAGTCACGACCCCTAATATAATGTCCTCTAAGATCATGACCAAGACTAGAGAGATTGCAATTGCAATTTATGAACTAAAAAGGAGCGTTCCAATGGCTAGTCTAAAGAAAAATGAACAAATACCACATGTCACTAGCCGTTAGACACATTATAAAGATTATGACCGCAAAAAAGAAGTCCTTAGCACTAAAAGTGAATCACGACTATGATTAAGACATCCCAATTGTGAAATTTGTCTGACAAGCATTAAATGTAAGATTTTCTACCTAACTTTTAAAGATTTGGCACTAGTTTGTTAGTAACAACTATATGGTGGTTAAAACCTATCAATATTCTACTAAATGGCTTTGAATGCGATAGAAAAGCCAATTTATTATGTCTAAACTCTTGTAAATCAAATTTTCAATACTCTCTCTCTCTCTCTTTCTCTCTTTATTGTTATTATAGTTTATTTTTTGAAAGTGTATTAATTGCTTATAAAGGTTTAGTGTGAGCCTAAACACTTATAAAGGGTTTAGCTAATTGGGTAATTAATTGTAAGATTGTGTGTTAGCCATAAACACAAGTATACTTGGATTAGGTATAAGTCTAAACACTAAGTTAGGGTGTGAGTTTGTAAACAACTGATGAGTTTTATTAGACTAGGTTCGTCAAACCTAGTTCAAAGGTCTTTTTTGATCTTGACAATGTAAATTGATAAGTTCTAACATCCTTTTTAAGTGTTGATTTTGTAGTTTTTAAGATAGGTTTGCATTGAAAGTTGGATGAGAGTCTAAATCTCAAACATTGTGAAAGGCATACCAATTCGCGGTTAAGAACCTATAAATCGTGACTGTGACATTACAGCAGAAATGGATGAACTTGAACTAAATGAATTCGCGGAGCAAATTACAATCCAAAAAAAAAGACATGAAGTTCAAACAATCAAATTCACAATAACCATCACATTCTTAGTCACGATCACAACATTTATAATTGAATGGACAGAACCCAGTCTACAACCAAAGCTTACCAAGTTTCTAAGACAACTGTTGACATATCAAAATTCGCAAAGGTGATATAGCTTTTGAGATTGCAACCTATTAAAGTAATTTTTACTTTCTAAAATAGAAGGATTTACAGTCATAATCGTGTCCAAGATGAACTTGAATCGCTATCGCGACTTTTGGTTGGTTAGATGAATGCAAAGACTATTTTTCTTAGAAGACTAATAACAACATGACATGTGGACTAGCTGTTAGTTACAAACGGGGTTCTCCACTGTGATTTCAACTTTCTTAGCTCAAAATGGCAATTTACGATCTCGAAATCAATATGATAAGTATTTAATACAAAATTGGCTTAGCTTGCCTTAGAGATTTAGACATAGTTTCTTTGTAACATCTCTTTGGTGGTTATTGTCTATAAATACTCCACCAAACATAAATGAATGCAAGAGAATAACATTGAATTTAGCAAAACTCTTGCAATTTTATCTCTCAACCTTAAATTCTTTGTATGTGAGTTAATATTATTGGGTGTAAGTATTAAACACCATAATTATTAGGTTTAAGAGTTAGCCTAACCATAAAATCTTATATAGGTTAAGTGTGAGTCTTTGGAAAAACACTTGAGAGGTTTCCTTGCGTGAGCCTTAAAACACAAGTTGCAAGGTTGTGTGTGAGCCACAAAACACGAAGTGTGCAATTTTGGTGTGAGCTTGAAAACACTATTTAATGATATTAGAACATCCAATTGTGAAGAATTAGAGAGTGGACGTAGGGTAACATCCAAACCACTATAAAACATTGTGTGTCCATCTCTTTTCCTTCTCCTTTAATCTCCAAATTCATTATCTTTCCTCTAAATTTTTTAAATTTTCACCAATTCAACCCCTTCTTCTTAGTGTTCAAGGGCCAACAAGTGGTATCAAAGTGAAGTTCTCATTAAAACTCTTAATTGAGTGAGCAAAGACTTATGACATAAAAAGGAATCCACAACTCTCTCAAGCTATACTTTGATAGATCCGATTATACGCATTAGAAGTATGAGATGAAAATATATTTAGACAATGATGTGGTGTAGCTTTGGGATATTGTGGCAAAAGAATGGAAGCCTCCTACTAAGGTGGTTGATGAAAGTGAAGAGTTAATCCTAAGGAAAGAATGGGTGAAAGCTTATAGAAGATCAAATGGAAGAAACAAAAAAGCAATGACAATCCTTCTTAATTTTTTATCAAAGGAAGAAATAAGAAGAGTTCAACATTACCTCATAACCAATGGAATTTGGAAAGCCTTAGAGAATTATCATCAAGGCACAACCTTGGTAAAATCTAGTAGATTGGAGATGTATGTGATAGAATGAGAGATATTCATGATAAAAGACAATGAAAACATCACCAATATGATGAATAGACTTTTATCCATCATCACAAACATCAAGAAATTCAGAAGAATACTTACCAATCACGAGATAAACACCAAATACTTAAATCTTTACCTCTTTAGAAGTTGGTGTCAGGGTATGTAATATATAAGAGTCAAATCAAGAAATTGAAAAAGTGACAACAGATGTCCTCATAGGCAAACTTCTCACTCATGAACTAGTTTTGAAAAAAGATGAGGAGATGTTAAAGATGAGAGAGCAAAGGGATAAGAATGACAAAATAGAAAAAAAGACTTTAGCTTTCAAATCCTCCTCCAATGATAAAGAAGTAGAGGTTGTCTCAAATGATGATGATAGTGAAAAAGAAGAGAAAGAGCTAGCCATGCTTTCTAGAAGGACCAATGAGCTGATAAGATGAAGAAAAGATAGAAGGAAATTCAAAAAGGCTTCCTCCAACCTCAAATAAAAGAAGAGTGAAGTAACATGCTCTAAGTGTGGCAAGTAGGGTTGCATCAAGTATGATTGCCCTAAGTTGAAAAAGAAAAAGAAAGGGGACAAAGAAAAGAAGAAAAGTTTCAAAGCTACTTAGGATGACAACTCTAGTGAGGAGGATGAAGATGAGGAAGTGACAAATTTATGTTAATTGGCATTAAAACAATTAGAAAGAATGGTTTGTTCAATAATTGATAATGTTCTTCTAGTAGATGGTTTACAACACAATTTGCTTAGTGTAAGTCAATTATGTGATAAAGGCAATAAAGTCACCTTTGACACTAGAAAGTGTTGAGTTACCACTTTGATAGATTAAAAAGGTAATCTTAAAGGGTGAGAGGATGGGCAATACCTACTTAATTAATTTAAAAAATTTGGCTAATCAATCTTTTAAGTGTCATGTGTCCCTTAGCAATGAGGCTTTACTTTGACATAAAAGACTTGGTCATACTAACATGGAGCTTCTACTAAGCCTATCAAAAGCAGAGTTAGTGGAAGGACTTCCTAAGCTAAAATTCTCAAAAGACAAGACATATAGACTATGCCAAATGGGAAAACAACTTCAATCTTCATTTAAAGCAAAGAATGTTGTAAGTACATCTAAACCTCTTCAACTTATCCATATGGACTTGGATAGACCTACTAGAAGTGCTAGCTTAAGTGAAAAGTATTATGTATTTATCCTAGTTGATGATTACTCTAGGTTTACTTGGGTGTCCTTTCTAGCTTATAAGAATGGCACTTTTGACGCTTTTAAAAGTTTTGCAAAAAGAGTTCAAAATGAAAATTTTACTTCATGTCACCTATAAGGAGTGGTCATGGAAAGGAATTTCAAAATGAATCATTTGAAACTTATTACCTAGAGAATGAGATTTCTCATAACTTTTCAACTCCTAGAACACCACAATAAAATGATGTTGTAGAGAGGAAAAATAGACACTAGTAGAGATGGCTAGAACCATGCTCAATGAGCACTCTTTGTCTAATTACTTTTGGGTCGAAGCCATCAATACTTCTTGTTATATTATAAATCATGTTTTCAAAAGACTCATTTTCAACAAAACTTTTTATGAGCTTTGGAATGGTAGAAAACCTAAGTTGTCACACCAAAGAGTTTTTAGGTGCTAATGGTACATCTTAAACACTAAGGACAACCTTTGATTCTAAGATAAATGAAGGTATTTTTCTGGGTTACTCCATCTCTAGAAAAGCCTATGGGTATTCAATAAAAGTACTATAGTTGTTGAAGGGTCAATGAACATTGTGTTTGATGAATCTAGTAAACTTGATCTTGAGAAAGATTCTTTTATTGATAGTCTTGCAGGTGATTTTGAGAAAATAGAGTTAGAGTCAACATCAAGAGAAATGGGTATAGACCTTGATGAAAACGAGTCATCGAAAAAAGCAAAGGAATCTCAACTACAATAAGCATAAATTCCAACTTAAGATCTTTCTAAGGATTGGAGATTCTCCAAACATCACCCAAAGGATCTAATTATTAGTGATACATCTAAGGGAGTAAGTACTAGATCTCAACATCATGCATTAGACAATAATCTTACATTTGTTTCTCAATTTGAGCCAAAACCAATTGATGAGGCTCTTGATAATGAAAGTTGGGTGATTGCCATGTAATAGAAACTCAACCAATTTGAGAGAAACAAAGTATGAGAACTTATTCTTAAACCTAAATAACAACTTATCGTAAGTAGGTGTTTAGGAATAGTTAGATGAGTAAGATTTCATTTCTAGAAATAAAGCTAGATTGGTTGCAAAGTAGTACAACTAAAAGGAAGACATTGATTATGATGAAACCTATGCCCCCGTAACAAGATTAGAGGTCATTAGAATTCTCTTAGCTTATGCATGTCACATGAACTTTAAACTTTTTTAAATGGATGTTAAAAGTGAATTTTTAAATGGTCTCAATGAGGAGGAAGTTTATGTTGAACAACCTCCGGGTTTTGAATCTCACATTTTTTTCAAATCATGTTGATAAATTAACTAAAGCCTTATATGGTTTGAAATAAGCTCCAAGAGCTTGGTACGAAATGCTTAACTCATTTTTTTTAGAAAATGATTTTGAAAAAGGAAAGGTTGATACTACTTTATTTGTCAAAAAACACAATGAAGACACACTCATTATACAAATATATGTTGATGATATTATATTTGGTGCTATTAATGAATCTCTTTGTAAGAATTTTGTCAAGTGTATGACTAAGGAATTTAAGATGAGCATGATGGGAGAGCTCAAGTTCTCTTTTAGCCTACAAATCAAGCAAACAAAAGAGGGCATCTTCATTAATCAAGCCAACTACACAAAGGATCTACTCAAGAAAATTGACATGGATGGATGCAAAGTAGCAAAGACACCAATGAATGCTACCATCAAACTAGATAAAGATGAATAGGATAAGCCAGTTGATGAAAAAAGGTATGGAGGTATGATTGGTTCTCTTATATATTTCACTGCCTTTAGGCCTGACATTATATTTAGTGTATGCATATGTGCTAGGTTTCAATCATGCCTTAAAGAATCTCACTTAAATGATGTTAAAAGGATTCTTAAGTATTTACATGGCATATTGCACTTAAGTTTATGGTATCCTAGGAATTCATCTTTTGGTCTTTTAAGGTATTCAAATGTGGATTATGTTGGTAGCTTATTAGATAGAAAATACACTTCTGGACCTTGCCATTTTATAGGAGAAAGCATAGTTTCATGGTTTAGTAAGAAACAAGTTTCAATTATTTTATCCAACACATAAGCAAAATATATGGCGACGAGTTGTTATTACACCCAAGTTCTTTAGATGAAACAACAACTCAAGGATTATTGCAAAGTTGTAGATCACATTCCCATAAAATGTGATAACACAAATGTAATAAATCTTTCAAAGAATCTCATCCAACACTCTAGGAGCAAACACATTGGCATTATGTATCATTTTCTTTGAGATCATGTCCAAAATGGTGATGTGGTGTCAAAGTTTATTGACACCAATCATCAACTTGCAGACATTTCACTGAATCCCTGAATGAAGAAAGAATGAACTTCATTAGTAGGGAATTAGAAATGCTTGATGGAAACTCCTTAAATTGAAAATTGGATATTATAGAATGCTCTTTATTAAGTTTGTTGTTTGGAATGATTGAATGATGTGTTTTATATATATGTATTTTAATTAGTTTGATGATTTAATTCTGTATGCAAATGTGCTTCTCTATGCCAATTTGCATGAATTAATCATCATTACATTCAGTGGATCACATTTAGAAAGGCCATTTTTTTTTCCTTTCTTTTCTTTCTTTTGCTTTATAAGTCACGATCGCTATGATAAAATTGCAGTGGCAATTTACTAGCACTCATCAACTGTCTGTCACACTACTAATTAGTTGTCCTGACTTTAAATCACCACTGTGAGTTTTTTTTAAAAAAATTCAAAAATGTTGACCATTGATTCTTTCAATTTTTAAGGAATTCCTAATCATTACTCATAAATTTTATAATTAGCAGTCACAACCTGAGGTTCGCGGTCGTGAATTAGAGTAACTGTCAAGTATTAATTGATTTGATTACCAATCAATAAATAACTCAAATTTTACATTTTTTTTTATAATTTTTCATCAGATTTTTACCTATTTAAATCATTCCAACACCCATCGATGTCACTTTTACCTATTCTCTTCATTTATGTCCAATTTCTTCTCTCAAACCTAATAATTTCTCCAAACTTCTCTCATGGCACCCAATAAGCTTTCTATAGCAGAAAAAGGCAAGGACATAGCCCAACCTTCTGGCCCTCCTACCTTTCACTTGATGAAAGGGATAACAAGAGAGGAAAAGATCGATACAAAGCCAACTCCAATAAAATAATCCAACCTAACAAGATTCTCTCTACTTTTCTCTTTGAATCCCTTAGAATCAAGGATGAAATTCATGCCTTCTTGTCAAACTTAGGCTGGAACGAGTTCATCTTTCCAGATGAACCCGAAAACGAAGAAATTGTTAAGGAGTTCATGTGCACTCTCACCTTAAGCCGAAGAGCATAATCAAAGGCAGGTCAATACAAGTTAGTTTTTCAAGCATTTGGGGACTCTTATTTTATCACCTTTGAATAAATCTCTAACCTTTCCAACCTTTAAGTGGGAGATGATATCCCTTTCATCATCTCTGCACTTGACATCATCTACTTTGAATTTTGGTATGAGATCTCTAACGAAGCAAAACATGACCCCAAAACATCTCTAGCCAAAAATAGTTGCACCCTTCCAAATTGGCTTTTTCACCGTATTATCACCTTTTTTGTTAATGCTAAAGGTGATGGAAATGAAAAGTCTCCCAATAAGACCTAGCATTTTTTTTTTGTTTAACCAAAAACAAACTCATCCAAACTAGTTGATACCTTGTGGATCAATTGATTCATATGAGCACAAAGCTCGAAAGTTGATTCCTCCTACTTTCTCATGTCAAAACCATTTTTCGCTATGTGGGAGCTCTTAGTGAAGAGAATGAGAAATTTCTCACTAATAAATATCTACCATCCCAGAATTTTCTTAATTTATCCTACCTCATCAATGCCAAAGCTATTCACCTTGACACTTATGTTTATACCTTGCGATCAATTGGGGGCAAAAGGCATGAGACTGCTCAAGCCTCAAAAAGGATAAGGCTCGTGATAGAGAAGGGTGCTTAACCAATCCCATCTCATAAACCTAAACCAAAGTCTAAGTCTTATGTCATCTCTCTTTCCTCAATCGATAAGAAATTAGACAAAGTAATGGGGATGATTAAAAGGAGTTTTCTTTTACTTTCACATCTCTATAGTGACTTGGTAGATCTTCAAAAGAAGGTAGGTGCTACACCTTGCCACCTCCCTGATTTTGAGGATTGGAGGATACTTAGGAAGAGGACGAAGATCAAGAGGTGGAAGAAGGGGATGAAACACATAGTGGCAGTGGAGATGAGGAAATTGAGGACTTTGGAGATGATGACAGCTCTCCAATCTTTTAGTTTTCTTTCTTAGGCTTGTAATTTTTTATATTTTTATTTTGTTTATCTTAAGGCTGAAGTTTGTGATCCCACATCTTTATGTTTATGTTTATCTATATCAATAAATTTATTTGCAATTTATGTTTCATATGTTTGTTCTTAAAGTATGATTATTCTTCAATTTAATGACTTTATACAAATCCCTATTCAAATCATGTCATATATGCTTATACAAATCCCTTCATATTCACTTTTTTATCTTGACAAAAAGGGAGAGAAAGTGAAAACAAATTGCATGACATAGTCAAGGGGAAATATAAGTTGAGAGAGAGAAAATATACTTATGCATCTCATATCTAAATTGTTTTATTACCAAAGTTTAATTTGTTAAAAAGTTTTAACTATCTTAACTTCACACTGATGCAATTTATTACCCTATGCAGAATCAATCTAAGTTGTCAAAATAAAAAAAGGGGGAGATTATTGGACTAGGTTAGTCAAACCTAGGTCAAAGATCTCTTTTGATCTTGACAATGTAAATTGATAAACATCCTTTTTAAGTATTGATTTTGTAGTTTTTTAAATAGTTTTGCATTGGAAGTTGGATGGAAGCCCAAATCTCAAACATTGTGAAAAACATACCAATTCGCGATCAAGAACCTATAAATTGCGATTGTGACATTGCAACATAAATGGATGAACTTGAACTAGACAAATTCAGGGAGCAAATCACAACCGTAACCTTGCCAAAAAAAGACATGAAGTTTAAACAGTTGAATTTGCAGTGACTATCGATTTTTTAGTTACGACTATGACTTTTATAGTTGAATAAAAGGAACTAAGTCCACAACCAGAGCTTGCTAGATGTCTAAGATAATCGTTGACATATTAAAATTTGTAAGGGTGAAATAGCTTTCGAGACCACGACCTATTGAGGCAATTTCTACTTTCCAAAACAGAAGGATTTGCAATCACAGTCGCGTCCAAGATGAACTTAAATCATGACTGCGACTTTTGGTTAGTTGGATGAATGCAATGACTATTTTTCTTGAAAGACCAATAACAACATGTCACGTGGACTAGCCTTTAGATACAAACAGGGTTTTCCACTGTGATTTCAACTTTCTTATTGCAAATGGTAATTTATGACCATGACATACCATGTTACAACCACAAAATCAGTATGACAGACATTTAATGCAAAATTTGTCTAGCTTGCCTTAAAGATTTAGACATAATTTCTTTATAATGTCTCTTTGGTGGTTATTGCCTATAAATACTCTACCAAACAAACATAAATGCAAGAGAATAACATTAAATATAACCAAACTCTTGCAATTTTATTTCTCAACCTTAAATTCTTTGCATGTGAGTTGATATTATTGGGTGTAAGCATTAAACACCATTGTTATTGAGTTTGAGAGTTAGTCTAACTGTAAAACTCTTGTATAGGTTAAACGTGAGCCTTTGGGAAAACACTTGAGAGGTTTCCTTGCATGAGCCTTAAAAAATAAGTTATAAGGTTATGCGTGAGCCATAAAACATAAAGTGTACAAGTTTGGTGTGAGCTTGAAAACACCATTTAGTGATAGTAGAATACTAAATTGTGAAGAATTAGAGAGTGGACGTAGGGTTCATTAACACTCGAACCACTATAAAACATTGTTTGTTCATCTCTTCTTCTTTTCCTTCAATCTCTAAATTCATTATCTTCCCTCCAAATTTTTTAAATTCCTACCAATTTAACCCCGCCTTCTTGGTGCTCAAGGGCCAACAAGTTTGAGTGATCGTGAACTACACAATTTGATAATTAAAGAATGGACAAAGAGTTGGTTAGTACTCGAGTCACTATAAATCTCTTGTGTCTAGATTTCTTTATTCTCTCTTTTTTCATCTTTTAATTGCCCAATCACCGTAAAATTTTAAATTTGCTTCCAATTCAACCCCCTTCTTGGTGCATAAGGTCCAACCCGTTTAATCATTATTATTATTGCATGTTTTAGATAATCATGCCAAAGAAATATATGCATTATCCTAGCATGCTTTGCCTTAATTCCCTACTCAATAGATCTCTATATACTTCCTGGCTGCCATGTACATTAGTTCATTTGTTGTAGATTTTATAAAATACATGCATGGTTATGAAAAATAATTTTCTTGATTATTTGTGTAGTTTTTTATTGGATCAAGAAAGTTACTTGGGGTAACTTTAATGATTGCCCTTCACCTTTTAACTTATGCATTTTTAACTTATAACTTTCGCACTTAATTATCCTTAAATGGTAAAAAATAACTTTAAAAATTTCTCGTTTTAACTGAATTATGTCATAGTTTTGGACGATAACTTTTCTCTCTAAAACAAAGCATATGGCTAGCTTTTTCTCTCTTAAGTTGACCAAATCCCTTCTTTTGCTCTCCTCTCGTCTTATCTTCATCAGTTTGACTGAAAGGTCATATACCCTATGTCTCTCAACTACCTTTTCCATGAACATTTATTTTTCTCATGCTTTTTTGGATGAATAATATCTGCAACAACATGAGCTCAAAATCATAAAACCATGTTGGCAATAAGTAAAATCATATACTAATAATCAATTATCACTCAAATTGTATTTTTTTAATCAATGAAAGGATCTTGTTTATTTGATTGAAAATCTTGATACAAATGGATGTCTAATTTTCAAATCATCTGCTTCTTTCATGTGGCAATAAGATTTGAAGCTTCACTATCATCTTCGTCATTTTCCTTTCATGTTAAGCTTTTATATTGCCTCTATTTTTAGGACCATTTTATCATCACCATCAGATTTTCTTAATAGTAGTTTACCATTCTCTAAGCTTCTCAGTTGCTCAAATTCTTTAGAAACCATCTTTTTCTTGTGAATCACATGCTACCATATGATTTTAAGTGTATTCATTCTAATAAAAACAAGCTCCATAAAGAATACCTTTCAAAAGAATACCATGATCATCATTTAAAGACATCAGTGAGTTATAGAATTCACATTTTGGTTAGCTTACTACAATGTCAAATAAATAATCTATCCCAAAAGGGCAAAAACTTCCTCAAAAGTCAACAACATCATCTAAGTTATTCTTCAAAATAGCATCCTTAAGCCATACTGAACCTATTTGTTGTCCCTAGGCACCAAGAAGGGGGGTTAAATTGGTATATAAAAATTTCAACAACAAAGAAAAGGGGAAGAAGAAAGAGTAGAATGGGGACAATTGATTTATAGTGGTTCGGGTATAATTGACCCTATGTCCACTCCCCAATTAACCAATTGGGTATTTCACTATCTCAAGGTGTTTTCAAGCTCACACCCAACTTGTACAACTTTTGTTTTGATGGCTCACGCACAACCTTACAACAATGTGTTTTTAGGCTAACACATAACCTCACTCAAGTGTTTCACTAGGCTCACACTTAAACATTTCTTGAATTATTTTTACAAGCTAACATTACAACCTTACAACTTGGTGTTTAATGCTCACACCTAACACTTATAATTTCATAAAGAAAATTGAGGAAAATGGTAGCAAAGATTGAGAGCTTTAATCACTTGTAATAAATTCCTTAGCAACCTTATTCTAGGCTGTTTGGTGGTGTATTTATACCCAAACTTAACCAAAGAGACGTTGCAGATCATAGCTCATCACATCTTTGAGACATGCTAGACAGATTCTGCATTAAATGTTTAGTCCACGTGGCAGCTTCTGATTAGTTCACCAAGAAAATATAGTCATTATCTTTTACCTACTTTTAGAAGTCGCGGTCGCGAGTTTTCTTGTACAGGACTCGACAGCGGATGCAAATCTGTCTGTCGAAGTGGTCATTTTTCTTCCTCAGGATTTGCGGTCGCTACCAACAAGATGCCTCTGTGAAATTTGATTTCCAACAGTCTTCTGGGACACTTATCAAGTTGTGGTTGTGGACTTACTTCCCTCTTGAGTCACTTTGAAATTCGCAGTCGCGACTAGGGTGTGACATTCACTGCAAATTCGTCTGTCACATTTTGGGCTTCTTCTTTTCCATAGGTCGCGGCCGAAAATGGTTTCGTGATTTCGCCTGCTTGAATTTCAGCATGTCTTAAAATGAGTCGCAGTCGCGAATCCTAGATTGTGGTCGCGATTTACGTGTCACTTTGGAGTTTATCAACTTCTTTCATTTCTTCTTGAGAGATTTATTTATTTCTGCAAAATCAACACTTATTTGAAATATTAGTGATGATCAATCTTTTTTGTCAAGATCAAAAGAGGTTCTAGACTTAGGATTAACCATCCTGGTCCAACAATCTCCCCCTTTTTTATTTTGACAACCTAGATTGATCCAAAGTGAAAAATAAGTGCAAAAAAGTAAAATTGAATCATAGCTTAACAAAGATTTCTAAGTGTGAAGTTAAGTTGCTCCTTAATAGTTGCTCCCCCTCAACTTATGCACTCACTCCCCCTTAAATAGTTATCTCTCCTTTGGATAATTTTATAATTTTTCACTCATATCTTATCTTATCTTATCTTATTTTATTTTATTTTCTCCCCCTTTAGCAAGATCAAAAAGTTTAGATAAGATGAAAGATAATTAAAGGGAAATTAAGCATAAGTAGGAACAAGAAGTAAAAGTAGATAAGGAACAAACATTAATTATAAAGATAAAAGTAATTGCTTAACACAAAGAGATGCAAAAAAGAACAAACTTTTATAGATATACTAAATGTGCGATCACAAGTTTGATTACAAAAGGTAAATAAAGAAAAACAAAGTACTAAGAGAAACCTGAAAACTAAAAAACTAGAGAATCACTGTTGTACCCAGACGAGTCATCCTCGGGCTCTTGGATGCCACCTTCAGCCTCATCTCCTTCCATACCTTCATCCCCATCTTGTGTATCGTCAAATTCCGTAAAGTCGGGGAGGTGGCAAGGAGAAATTCCAAGCTTTTCTTGAAGATCCACCATGTCATTGTGGAGGTGGGAGAGGAATAGAGATTGTCTCTTCATCATCCGCATAAGCTTATTAAGCTTGTTGTTAATGGTGGAGAGGGATACTTTTGCCTTTGGCTTTGATGGAGGAGGAGCAAAAGGGGACGAAAAAGGAACCTCTTCAAGGTGGAGGCGCTTCCTCTTAGATGCTTGAGAGCTCTCCATTCACTGTGTACCATAAGCTCCAAGTAGATAGGCATAGGAGTCAGGATGTATCGCTTTGCCGTTGACGAGGTAGGTGAGATCCACTAGTCAAGATGTATCACTTTGCGGTAGATAATGGTGACATGCGATGGAAGTAAGAATTGACTCTTCGACTTGGTACTCATGTGAATCAATTGATCCACTAGATACTTGTTGGTCTGAATAGGCTTGTTCTTTACTAGGCAGAAGAGGAATACAAGATCCTTTCGCGAGACTTTTTCCTTCCCATCGCCCCTTGTATTGATGGAGAACGTGATTATTCGGTGGAGAATTTAGAATGGTAAGGTCTTGATATACTTTGCCAAGGAAGACCTTAGGTCATGCTTAGCCTCTATAGAGATCTCAGCCTAAAATTCTGAATAAATTACATCGAGAGCAGCAATAATGAAAGGAATATGCTCACCGATTTGAAGAGTAAAGAGGCTGGACAACTGCTCAAAGGTGATGAAGTAGGGATCACCAAAGGCCCGAAACGTCATACCATACTGCCCCACTGGAGACTCCATTTTACGGCTTAATTGAACCATGCACATAAACTCCCGAACTATCTCCTCGCATTCAGGTTCCGTGAGAAAGATAAAATCATTCCAGCTAAGGTTGGATAGGAATGCTCGGATTTCGTTGGTGAGACCAAGGGACTCTAGCAGAAATGAAGATGGAATCTTATTAAGGAGGATGGTTTTGGAGAGATTGGCTTTGTACCTCTCATTTTCTTCATGAGTGACTCCCTTCATGTTGAGGAAAGAAGGAGGAGCAGAGGGTTGTTCTATTCCCTTGCCCTTATATGCTCTGGATGCTTTCTTTGGTGCCACGAAGAATGCTTGAGAAATAGTGGGAAGATTTGAGAGATTAGGAGATTTAGAGGTTTATAAAATGAAGTTGTGATGAAATTACTGTTTAAAGGGGTATTTATAGGCTTCAAGGGGTGTGAAAACGGTAACAAACGGCTAAAATTTGATTAAATGAAGGGTTGGCAATAAGATCTCATAAATATAAGTCGGTTAATTATAATTCGCATCCGTGATTTCCTCAATTGCGACCGCGAATTTTGAAAAATATAAGTAACAGATAAATTTTCCTCTGAAACACGCGCT
>CATIWR010031646.1:0-42780 GCA_949677035.1 Omphalea diandra | reverse complement strand
TATCTAACGATTTGATTTTACCAATAAGCTTTGGTTAGATGTTGCAGCATAATTAATGAAATTTTACTTTAATTTTCTGGTTTGGTGTAAAAAATAATATTATTTTTTTTGTGGGGTCCTTTTCTTCTAAATTTCTAATAGAAAATCTGACCGTTGCTTAAGTCATGAGTTGAAAAGATGCGAGTCTGGTCTAACTCATTTTCTATGGGGACTACTACTAGCAGAGTTAGGGATGCCGAGACCACGCTAGCTACGCGGTTGAGACAAGTCCTATTGTTATTCATATAATCGGCTTCTTCTTCTACCTAAATTCACTGGTCTTAATTGAAGTCGTAAAAATGCCGTTTCTGTTGCGCCCATAAAAACTGGAAAAGCCTCGGAAAGTAACGTGCTGAAGATTGCGTGCAAGAATTTTACTAGTTTTTTGTTTTATGTGTGGAATTATGATATTTTTTAAAAAAATTAAAATTAAATTGTCATTTTACAATATGATTAGCCTTTGTAATAGCTAAAATATTTGGATGTAGTTAGGATGTCTTCATCCTCATTTGCCCATTTTTATTGTTTACAGCAACAGCACATGATCAAATAATTCAACACCTAAATATTGCTGTTTGTTTTTTTTTTTTATGGAGTAAAAATTTTTTAGATTTTATTTAATACATTTTAAGTCCGTAGATTTTTTGGGTTGAATTCATTAAATTTATAGAAATTAATAATTTTTCAACATTTTTTAATAAATTTAAATTTAAAATAAAAAAATACTCTTTTATCCCGTAAACTAACAGAATTATTAATTAAAATACGAAAATGAACAGATTTTGAGTTATGATTTTGTTGAGAAAAATAATAATATATAGTTGGAAAGGAAACTATTGTCATTCTTGGCATAAGTTAGGTTCTGGGTTTGAATATTAATTTTATTTTAGAAGAGATACTGATTATTACACAGCCAAGTATGAAAATTTTTACTAGTATAGATAAAAGAATTAACTTCATACATTTCAAAAATGTTCTGCTGAGGAGTTTAACATTCCAAATTATTTTATTTCATAGAATTTTTTATTCATTTTCACGGAATTTTATAAATCCATATAGATATATAAGTAAAGCTTTTTAATTATTACTCATTTGAGTACGAGAAAAATTAGTGACAATTTTAAAATTAGAAAAATGCAAAATAACTCATCTTATTTAAATAATATCTTTTTATTTTTTTTGGTTGCATAAATAACATATATTAAAGAAAAAATAACTCATGAATTCCAAAATTTTTTATGATCCTACAGACTATAATAACTGAAGAGTTATTGCAGCCCACTGCACTAGGACACTTTCCATGTTAGTTGGATTGATCATGTATCTATTTTAGGAACTTATGGTGTATTTGTTTATATTAAAAAGAAAAAAAATATAATTTTATTCTTAAAATGATAATTTAAATTTTTAATATTTTTATTTGATATATTTCAATACATAAAAAAAGTTAATATTAAAATTTTTTATAATTACCCATATATATATATATATATGATAAAATTATGTTTTATAAATAAATCCATCAATTTAGGCAATAAAATTTTAAGAATAATAGACATTCTAATCATTTTGAAATCGTCTTATTAAATTTTTATCAAATATGACGCATGAAATAAAGTGAAAATCATATTCTCATTTCATTTTTTTTTGTACCAAATATGCTCTTATTGTTTCAGCTCAACTCTTTCCCTCTTTTATTTGTATTTCATGTAAAAAAAAAGTTGAAAGTGTTAATAGGATATTATACATAAATTGAGACAAAACCTACCATAAATAAAATAATTAGAAAATTATAATTATTATAAAATAAAAAATATGAGAGATAAATTAATATAAATAAAATAATTAAAACAATTATAGTTGTTATAATACATAACTAAGAGAGATAAAATAGTAAGGGGCAAAATTCTAGAAGTCATATTTGTGCGCTGGAGAAAATCTCTCAAACAAAAACTATTTAATATTGTATAATTGAACATATTAACATATACACCATTAATTTGATATTTTTCCAACGTTTTATTTTTTATTTTTTTAGTAAAGAGTTCACACTAGATTTTAAATTCTCATTTATCCATTTCATCATTTTGAACATATGAATATATAAATTTGTAGTTCTTATATAGACAGCATAAATTCTATCCAACCTCTAAAATTGAATAATGAGATTCACTCAAAATGAAGCAGTAAAATAGCATTTAGTGAATATTACTATGTTAATTTTTTTTCAACAAAAATAAATCATTTTATTAACATATGAGTGGTTTCTTTTAAAAAATAAAAAAAAAAAAGAATAAGGGTTTCTGTTTGAGGTAAAACTTCCGAAAAATAATTTGGTTATAGGGATTTAGACCTTAAATTATTAGATAGAAAGAAAAAACACAGTATATATTAATCATTTATTTTCTGACAGCAAAGCAGCCATTTGTTGAAAAAGGCATGGGCTTTGACAAACTGCAACGCGGGAAGTCAGCCCATTAAAATCAGCAGTTGGTTGGATATCACGTGGTGTGCAATGGCAAATTAGTAAATCAGCGATAACGCGGGGTTTGGTCAGATTTCCTGTGCTTCCAGAAGCACTCGCTTTCCTCTTCCGTCGGGTCGTTTACCTTTGATATGTTTTTTGGTCTATTACTGCCGGAATGACCGTGCCATGTCTGTCAAAAAAAGTCAATACGTCGGACGGCCGTCGTTTTATGCTCTTGTGTTTAGACTATTTATGTTTCTAATCCCTCAACTTCATTTTTTGCATTTTAAGTCCTTTAGCTTTTTTAATATATTCTACGAAGCTTTTTTTTTTTTTTAATAGACATTAAACGAATCCATTACACGTCATTCAAAGGCTATTTATTATTAACGACTTAAAATTCACAATATGAAGTTTGAGGGCTTATTAATATAAACATAAATTGAGAGCTTATCAATATAAACGTAAAAAGTTTAGGATTTCTAGATGCATTTAGCTTGAGTAAATATTTTGGTGCGACTTTACATATTAAATAAAATTACAATTTTTAGATAATTGTAAGAGTATATAAATATCAATTTAGTACATTCATAAGAAATTAATATTCTGAATTGACACTTAAAAATAAATTTAAATAATAATAAATTTAAATAATTCAAATTTAAAGAACAATTTTAATCAGTTAAACTAAAAGTTAAATACTAAAACTCTCTTGAATTTTATCATAATATACTATTTAATTTCTCATTTTATAACATTTAATTTCAATGTCTCTGTTTTTTGATATTATAAACTTGAGTATCTTTTAATCTATTTCACTGCTAAATTTAAATAAATAATTGTAGTACTCTAACTTTTATTTTAATTTTTTTTACCAATTTTTTTTTATTTCTTGCTTATTAAAAAATTAATTTAAAATTTTTTTTTTAAAAAAAAACCTACATCTAGGTAGAGGAAACCCAAATAAAAACAAATCTAGAATATTTTTTTTCTCAAGAAATTCACCACCACCAAATTTATTTTCAATTTTCTTTACAATTTAAACTTTAAGGTCTTGTTGAAAAATTCAGATTTTGTAATAATTCAATAAAAATTTTATTTTGATAATTCTCTTATTTAAAAAGTATATATTCAAAAGAATTCAATTCCATCATTTAAAAAATAAATGATTTGATGAAATAGTCAAATTAAATAAAAAATCATTAGATTTTGAGAGAATTCATTATAATTTTAAAAATTTAGATAAAAGTACTCTATTAAACTTATCACTTAAATTAATACTATATTTTAAATAAATTATTTTAAGAAAATAAAATGATTTCAATGCATTGTAAATTTATTTCAAATAACATAATTCAATTAAAATCTATCAATTTAAAAATTTATTATAAATAATAGAATTCTCTCATTAATAAAATTATTTTTTCTTACATAATTTATTCTAAATAGACTTTAATTATTCTTCATTTTCTTATTGAGAGAGTATCCTCTCAATCGAGATGGTTGTCCTCTCTATGCATTAAAGTGAGATCAAAGTTGAAAATAATGATTTGACGCTACAATTTATGCATCTCCATCATTTTTTTGTATACTATTACTATATCTAACCAAAACAATATTTTTGAAACTAGATTAAAAATTTTTATATACTATTACTATATCTAACCAAATCAATATTTTTAAAATTAAATTAAAAATTTTAATTTTATTAATTCCATCAACCATTCTTAAACATTGAATAACAGGCAGGTGACTCTCACAAAGCTCAAGAAAACTAAATCATTATGGTCGCACCACCTTCATCTCTCTCTCTCACCCTACTTAGTGAGTGGTACGTGCAAAAGGAAAAATTAGAGACAAATTTTGTATAAGGATTTATGTAATTTAATTTCTATTTAGATTTTGAAATGAGATGTTTATGGGTTTGCAATTGAATGTCTGCTTAGTTGGTGATAGGTGTAATTGTTTTCAAGGAAAATTACAAACCAGGTTCAAATTAACAATGTCAAAAATAAAATTTTAATTATATTTTAATTTGCATGCAATCTTTAATTTGTATGGTTAAAATAACTCTTTCAAATGTAACAATAGAGTATATTCTCTTATCTTTATCTATTTTTCTTTGATTCTATAATAATGTAAGTAAAGAGAGAATTTAGTAATAATAAAAAAATATCATAGTAAATATTATTTTTCTAACTGATTAACAGAAAAAGATACTTAAATAGATTAAACAAACTTGATTTAATAATATTAAAATATTAAAATTTATTTTTATAAAATAAGAGAGTCAGTTACATATTAAGATAAAATCTAAAGAATTATAATACATGACCTCTTAAACTAACCTTTAAAATTAGTCGGCTAAATGGTCAAATAAGTATTTGAACTTACAACACAGTGACAAATGAAAAAAAAACAGATTTTTTCATTAAAATTATCTCTGATCTTATATTATTTTATCAAAAATACTTTTGATCTTGTATTATTTCGTCATAAAAGTTCATAACATTGGACAAAATAAAATTTTTTATTAAAATTACTCATGATTTTGTATTATTTCGTCATAAAAATCTAAAATAGTAGTTGAGGAGAGAGCGTGGTTTACAAATGTAATTTAATAATTATAAAAATAATATTTTTTATAATTAAATTTTATAATTTTAATAATTATAATATTTAATATTTTTTATAAAATATAATTATATATTTTATAAAAATTTTTAATTTTTTAAGACTAAAAATGAGAAAATTTAAAAATAATATTAAAAATGCATAACGTTCATAAAATGCATTTAAGAGAACTGGATTTATATGTATTTTGATAAAAATATAGTTTTTTCAAAATTTCTAAATCTTTAAATCCTAAAAACACAACTTGATTTTAACAATAAAAATTTATTAATTGAACAACGTGAAAAAATAATATTTTTGTGAAGTAATAATTATTCTCGTTTATTTAATTGCAGTGAATATAAAAAGAAATAAATTAAATAAAAGTATAATAATGTATAAAAATATTGTTAATGTAGGGAAAGAGCATCACTAACAGTAGCTTTGAGTAACGTAAATTCAAGTTGAAGATTCTATTGCTATCCTAATTATAAAGTAAAAATGAGAAAATTGAAACAATTTTATTAATTTTTTTTATTAATATTGCTAAAGTTATTTGTGATAACATGTTGTTGAAATTACATAAATTTATGATGGCAAAGAGAAATAAATAAGTATTTTGAATGACACGATAATCATTTTCTCATAAATTCTAATTTATTCTTTAGTGATCTAGTTATTTTTAAAACCTTTTCTAAGATAGGGTGGAAATCTTTGACCTTTTTCCTCCATAAGACAGGGATAATATCACAATGTCTTATGGATCCTCATGAAAACCCTTAAAGTAGATTCTTATGAGATTTGAAAAAATTAAACATAGCTTTTATAAATTTTTATATTTAATAGGTGTATTTTTATATTTAATATAAATATTATGTGTATAATTATATATTTATTATTTTTAGCATAAAAATTTATTTTATAATTTAATAAATTATATTTTAAAAAATAATTAAAAAATAAAAAAATATTTACTTTATGAGAACTTTTTGTGAGGCTCTGAGTTTTTAAAGAGGTAATAATAGAAGAAAATTTATTTCTATAAAAAAAGTGAGATAAAAAATGAGAGATAGTTTTTGTCTCATACACTTGTCATTATTAAGTTGATGTCTTATTTAATCAATATTTTAGATTTTATAATAAAATAATATAAAATTGATGATAATTTTGATAAAAAATTCATTTCATCCTTATTTTAAAATTTTATAATAAAATAATATAAAATTAAAAATAATTTTAATGAAAAAATTTATTTCATCTTCGTTATCACCCTATAATAAATTTAAAGACTTATTCAACCTTTTTGCCGAACTTATCGTATAGGACAGTTTCTTGTCGTTTGACTATGCAATGATATGACTCAATGCCGACGACACTCTGGGATCGGATTTTCAATCAAATTATTAACATCTCTCTCTACATGTATATCTTGTGGTTTATAATCTTAAAGCTATCTATTATACATATAAAACCAAAACAAAATATTGATGTAATGAAATTTTTTTAAATTTAGCTATATATATGTTAATATGACAAATTGTTATTAAAATTTTCATATATATGTACATAAAAACATGTATATGACCCCATAATAAATATAAAATCAATATTAATCTTTTATGTGTTTTTCATTTATTATTTTAATTTAAAATTGATTAATTTTTAAATTCATATATATATATATATATATATATATATATATATATTGTAAGTATTTTATTAATAATTATTTTGTCTTATTTTTAAATGTATTAACTATTTATTATTCTATTACTAAAAAGTAGCTAAATAACAAAGTTTTATAATTATATTATCTATTTTATTCTGATTAAAAAATTTTGTTAATAATGACAAATCAATGGTATACTAATATATTAAGAATTTAATTAAATATTTATTTAAAATATAAATAAAAATATAAGTTCGCACATCGCGTAGATTTTCGACTAGTTCTTCAATAAAGTTAGTAGAGCTTTTTTCTTTGAAGAGTAAAGTCAATCAAGTTGAATTAATACAGTATTATTTAGAAAAACTATATTTATTTGTCAAAACTTGACTTAGATGTTATACATGCATTTGATTACGGAGAAATCACTTGCTGATGTTAAAAATCATTACCCGTCTCTCGTTTTTTTTTTCTTTGAAAACAATTTTGTTCTTTTGGTGTTTTAGTTCTATCATCAAAATATTTTATCAATCCAAAAGTGCTCGATTTTATATCATTTTGTTGGTTTTATCTCTCATTATTAAGAGTTGCATTTTCCTTCAAAAAAAAAACAATTATTAAGATTTGTATTTAATATTATTATTTTATCTATATTTTGTGAATGTTTTTGTTTCTATTTTTTATAAGAGGTTTAATGATTTCAAATTTATTAATTAATAGTATAAAAATGATATAATGTTGGTTATTAGTATGTATCACAATATAATAATATAAATAATGGGATCACCGCAATTGATAAAAATATATAATTATTGAAGAAATTTCGTAATGAATATGATAATATAATTTTTAAAATTAAATTAATATATAATTATTAATTATGTTAATAATTAATTTTATATTAATATTTTGAATTATAAAAATAATTCCATATATAACTGAAAATATCTTCTTTACTTTATTAATTACTTCCTCTTTGACATGTTCCAAAACAGAAAGTATTAGTAGAAGAAAGACGGAAGAAAAAGAAGAGTAGGATGACATTCCATTTGACATATTTGCGTTCTGAAGTAGAATCTCCCCCTACAATCAATCAAAAGTTTCAAATCCTATTATAGAATTTGATGGGAATCAGTCCACGACAAAATATGAAGGAAAAAGCCATGTGTATGAAATGTGAGAATTTTATAACTACAAATGATCAAAGTAGGCAATTCGCAATATGATTATTTAATATTTATTTTAATAATTAATTAATTATTTATTTTATAAAAAGTATTATAAAGTTAATAAAATAACGAAATAATTTCTCAAAATTTATGATTATATACAAATATAGTTGTAATAAGAAATTATCTATCAATTTATATCTTTAATTTTATGTGACAAAGTTCAAAAGAAAATTTATTAAATTTGAATAAAATAATTCTTCAAAATTAATCAAATAAATAATATTAAGTGTTTTATAATTAAAAATAAAATTAACAAATAATTATAAAGTATATATATATATATATATGAGCTAATTGTAATAAAAAAATTATCTATTGATTCATATTTTTGATATTGTGTCTCATATTTTTAAGAAAAAATTATTAAATCTCAATAAAGTAATTTTTTACAATTTATTACACTGTCGCTAGTTTTTATATATTTAGATTTTGGCTTTCTCTTTAAAATTTTTACTTTTAGATTTTAAATTTTTTATTTAAAATTATTTAGACTTTTATTTTTTAGATTTTTAAAATTTTTTATTTAGGAATTTTTTATATAATCTTTACTTTTTATTTATAATTTTTACTTTTAAGTTTTAAATTTTTTATTTATAAAATGTTTATAGAATAATTAAATTTTAAAATTTTGTTCAATATGACAATTTTTATATAATATAATGTAAAGTAATAACATGTAATTGTGTATAACTGTGTTATATATAATTATTTGATGAATAATAAACAATGAGTTAAAGTAATTTTATGTTGAAATTAGTAATACATATTGATTGATTGAGTAGCATTGATTTGATTGATTAGTGTTGGTAGATTATGTAAATGAATGTTATGATAAGTGGGCCCCTCAGATCTAAATAATACTAGATGTTCACATATCTCACCATTCCACCAAAGAAGTATTATTTTTCATTAAAAAAAAAAGATTTTTCAGCAGTTTATTTTGAGTCCACTCTTCATACCATATTGGACTTTGATAATGTAATCTGAATCTTCAAATTCAGTTTATCTAGATGCTTCATTATTCAATTATGTAATGGTTATTTAAGTATATAAAAAATTCTGTGTAGATCAAGTTCTGATTTTACTGAATATTTAAAATTTTAAAGAATGAACTTTCAATTTCATATCAAATTAATCTTTTTTTTTAATTTTTAAAAAATTTTGATATACAAACTTTTTGTTTTTTTATCAATAGCCTCAAAATAAATTTGAATATGTTTGGTACTGATATGACGGTGACGTGGACATTCGAATCTAAAAAAATTTCACATCAAATATTACAAATAAAAAGAATAAGTTACATAAAAAAATCATAAACTTTCAATTTCATATCAAATTAATGATTCTTTAATTTTCAAAATTTAAATACATGAATTTTCAACTTACATACATGTTATATATAAAGTTTACATACATGTTATATATAGAGTTTATATAAAACTTTTAACATGTAAAAATTAAAAATCTTGACTATTTAAATAACTAATAAATAATTTATATATTTATTTCCTACAAAGAGTATATTTTAATATTATTTTTACAAAATAAACATTAATTGACGTTAATACAATATAAAATACTATATGTCTCTTAAATTATTCAATAAAAATTTATTTTATAAATAATTATCAATTTATTTGAAAATATATAATTTATAATAAAAGTAAATTGATGAAATTATTAAAATAATTTTGACTCATTAAGGTCAATTAATAAAAATATCTTGATAAATTTATATCTTAAAAATAAAAAATAAAATGTGAAATTAGTTTAAAATTTTTAAATAAAAATCATATAAATATCAAATAAAAATAATGACTTGTTCATTATATTTAATTTCCTAATGAATTTGTGGAAAAGGGCTAGAGAAAATGTAAAATTCATATATAACATATATATAAGTTGAAAGTTCTTGTATTTAGATTTTAAGAATTAAATAATAGGATTAATTTGATAAGAAATTGAAAACTTAGGATTTTTTTATGCAATTTATCTTTTTATGTATAATATATGATGTGGAATTTTTTAGGTTCGGGTGTCCATATCACTACCACGTCAGCACCAAACCTACCCAAATTTGTCTCGAGGTTATTGGTGAAAAAAATAGAAAGTTATTGTATTAAAATTTTAAGAATTAAAGAATAAGATTAATTTGATATAAAGTTGAAAGTTTCAAATTTTTTATGTAATTTACCCAATTTTAAAATAAACTGTTTGTGAGATTAGATGAAATTGAGGTTTATGAGAAAATTTAGAAAATAGGAATTATTTCATTGCACCAGAGGTTGTTGGTTAATTAATTAATAATTTAATAATTAAGTCGCTTGTCTTATCAAAATAAATTTAGAAATTCATTTCAACGAGATAATTATTAAAAAATATTTTAATATTAATTTTTAAAAGTATCACATTTAATATTATTAATTTTCTTTTTTAAATAATAATATTTAAACATTGATCATATTCTGAATGAAGAAAAACTTCATTATTACTAATACCTAATTTACCAACCTATTATTCAATTATTATTTTTACAAACTGAACTAATAAAATAAATTTAAATTAAATCTATATCATAATCAAATTGAAAAAAATAAACTAATTCAATTGAATTGTGTTATTTTTAGTTTAAATTGAAAATTTTTAATTCATTTGAATCCAAAGTTTTGCTCATATGGTATTTTGAGAAAGAAAAAGAATAATATACTTTATCCCTTATTTGGATTAGAGTTTTTGAAGGATTTATATAGTTTTTTAAAATTAAAAAATCTTCATATTTTATTTCAAAAATTAATCTGTATAGTAGATAAGGTTTAAAATCTTTTAAAATTTATATTTTTTCAATTCACCAATTTTATAGTTGAAAAGATAAGATTTTTTTTATTTTATTTGATTTTAACTATTTTGACTTTTGTATTCTTATTTTATTTTTATAATTTCTATTTACCCTTTTGAAAATCTAAAAAATCTACAGTCTAATAATGTTTTTTCCATTACAATAGCTACTATAGATATTTTTTTGAGATTGTATATAAGCTTTTTTTCTAAGTTACGATTTTATTAGCATGATTATCAATTATTTAATTACTTATTTGGCTTGATTTACTCATTTTTAGAATATACCAGCTATAATAAATAAATTAGCATTTTTTATGTAATAAAATTGGCACTTGTTTGATGTGTTTCATTTACTTAAACACAAAGAAAGTAGATGAGCTTCATTATAAGCATTAGTAATTTTATATAAAATTTTCGTTAACCTTATTTTCTAATCAAACAAAATAGATTATAAACTAATATTTTATCTTATTTTCTTTATAAAAGAAGATTAAATTATTAATATTAATTTATTAAAGATTAAATTATTAACATTAATTTATTAAATTTTACTTTACCGTATTTTAGAATACCTTACACCATCTAATTTTCGAAACAGCCTGTTAATTAACGAACACATGACTTAGGTCCATTAATTAAACACAAATGAGAAATGAAATTAGGAAAGAGGGGCAGATAAGGCGGGAGGAGGATGGTGCAGATCACGTGACACAAAATCAGAACAGCACAAAATAGCGAATGTGACTTTCTATGCAGAAGAAGACTGCTCTCGTCAGCTCTCTCCCCACTGAATTCCTAACGAGACGCTCTGAAATGGAGACGGAGACGGAGACGAGGAAAGAGCGCGAAACGGAGGAAACAATTGTGAACACCGTCAAGAATTGCCTACAGCGCCAAGAATCTCCTCTAGTATGGGCAATGGAAGTCGGCAAATGCCTCGTCTCCTTAGGAATCAAATTCCCTAGCCCTGAATTAGGTCATGTCCTCGTCTCCTACCTCTGCTTCCAGAATAACCATCCTTCTTTATGGAAGTTTCTCCGACACGCCCTTTCCTCCCTCGCCTCCTCTCCCCTCTCCATTTCCTTTCTCTTCTTTCCGCCAGGTTATACTATATAATTTTTACTTTTCTCTCTTCGTTATGTTGCTACGTCGTCGTTTTTATTTATTTATTTGGTTTGCAGAGTTTTACCTAATCGACGGTCTCAACCTGAGGCGTATAGGCTCTGCCTTGAATTACTCTCCCGATTCGCATTTTCTCTTTATCCAATTGGGGAAGAATCTTGTAAAGACAAGTATGCTTGTATTTAACTTAAAGAGTATCTTTTGGGAATGCTATTGCAGAAGACTATAATGGTTGATTAAAATTATAACATTTCTAAGTTTTCAGGTATTTTAGTTTAGTTACATTTTCAAGCTAATTCAGTAGCTATTTACAAAGTCTTCAAATTTGAGCTTTTATCAAATCAACATTTGACTCATTTATTACCAAATAACAAGAAGATTTCTTCTTTTGCCGAAAAATCGCTATTGAGAAAATAGCAATGCTGAACATGCCTTTAGTTCTTGAATTAGGGAACAATGCTGATTAAGTTGAGTGTATGATGTTGTTGTTGTTGTGGTGGTGGTGTGCTGTTTTGTAGGATAGTGAAATCTGTTGATGCAACTCTACCGCTGTCCCTTACTTACAAAGTTGAGGTTGTGGAGCTGGGGCATGTGCTTGTGCTGTTCTTTTTTAGTGTTGTTGTTGGTTTAATTGATAGCTCATTCCATGACTGGGGATTACTAGTGAAGAAGTCTCCTGATGTACTAAGCGGACTGTTTGGCAATGCTGATAACCAGGATGTAGATGGTATTGATGGCAGAGGGAAATGTAATGTCAGGGGCTATGACCATCGTGAAGTTTTGAGGGAAACTAATTCTGCTTTTGCCTTAGAGGTGCTGGCCAAGCTAACGGAAAGTAGAAAAGCTTTAGTGCTACTTCACTTCATTCATTTGAACATGGATGGGTTCAATCATTATCCAAATCAATCATTATCCATTTGGTTTGCCACCATGCTTGAGCTTTTCTTTAACCAGTATTGCAGGCAACAGAGTTTATACTACTTTGTGAATGAATTCTGCTAATAATTCTTACATTTTTACTTTTTAATCCAACTCTGTTCAGTTTTTGGCTAAATTTCACAATGAACATTTTAAGTGGCATTTTCTCAACTTTATTCTAGTCCTTTACTCACAGCTTTATGCATCTTTGTTTTGCTAGTTACAATAGCATTCGCAGTTTTAGACTTTGTCTAAAGTCAGTTTGGGTAAAATGTCAACTTACTTGTTAAGTTTGCATGTAATAACAGACATATCTATGGAAATTATCTGTGTTTAGGAATTTGTTATATGCCCTTTTTTTTTCAGGCCTGAGAAATTCAATGAATGTTTTAAGTGGCTTTGTCTCCACTCTATGCTAGGTCTTTACTAACAGCCTTTCCGCATTTTCCTCTATTTGGTGCATCCAAGAAAATTAGTCAACGAAAAATTTTTTCTTGGTCGAAAGGAAATTAAGTCATTTTTAGGAAAATGATTTTCTGTTTTCAAAACGGAAAGTCATTTTTCGGACGTTGACAAATTCATTCAAATGAAAAATAAATCATATAAACATATGTATTTATTACTATTAGTTATTCTTGACTACCGACATCCATTACTACTATTGTCGGCCAGTGATAATCAGAGGGCCCACAAAATTTTTTATTTTTAATGTATTTTCTTATATAAAAAATAAATAGTATAAATATAAAATATTTATAGTCTAAACTTTGTTATAATCTTATAAAGCAAAAGGAAATTAATATTTTTTATAGTGTCTTTCAAACACTAGAAAATATGTTGCTCCGTAAGATAAATGGAGCCCAGCGGTGACAGTTTTAGACTGTCTAAAGTAAATTTGGATGGAATGTCAACTTCTTAATTTTTTTGCATGTAATAACAGACAAATCTATGGAAATTATCTTTATTCAGGTTTTGTTATATACCATTCTTCTCTTTTTTTTTTTTTTTTTTGCTTTTTATTTTGTTATAGGCCTGCAATATTCAATAGCCTCCTGCTGAGGCTGTTGTTTTACAAAGCCAATAAATTGGCAACATCTAATATGGAATCTGCTAACCAGCTTTTGGAAAGACTGTTGGCCAATATTCAGAGAGTTTATGATTTCGAATACCAGTTAAACAGGCGCCAGATCATTTGAACGCTTGTTGATATTAAACCATGCAAGCCTATGTCTTATTGCAATGCAGATTCAGGGCAATCTGCATGCTGTATTTCCTTTGATATTTTCATGGAGAATGCAATGGATGGGAAGCAACTTCATATTAGATCATCCATTGCTACACTTGCCGGTAATTGTTTCGAAGGGTTATCTTAATTTAGTCATACACTCAAACAGAGATGTTCAATGCTTTTGTTTATTTCTATACAGTTTGATTAAATAAAATATTGTAACTGCAGAAACAATTAGGACACTTCAACAGTTAGCCGTGCAAGCTGGCAAGAAACTTTCCTTGCACTTTGGCTTTCGGCAGTGCGGCTTGTGCAACTAGTTGAGATGATTCAATGGCAACATTTCTTTCTTGGAACTATATATATTCAAATATAAATATGATACTTATTTTCTGCTTCATGTTTTTCTTTTCCAGGAACGTGACCCTGTGGAAGGCCCTATTCCACATCTAGAGTCTTGTCTTTGTGTCCTTTTGACCATTGTCCCCTTGGCAATTGTTAATGTTTTGGAGGATGAGGCTAGCTTTCCTTTCTCTTCTCTTCATGGGCTGGGAACACCTAAGCATATGGAGATTAGGATTGAACAGCGAGTGGAGGGGAATGTTCAAAATTCAAGGAAACATGAATTAATTTCATCTCTCCAAGTCCTTGGAGACTTCTTTGGTCTTTTATGCCTTCCTGCATCTGTCATTGGTGCTGCTAATGCTGCAGCTATAAGGGCAGCAATTTTCATTTCTAATTCCAAGAATGCAAAGAATGGTTTAGGCTACGGTAGTTATGCTGATCCTTCTATCAATGCAGGTAACATATGGCAGAATTCCTAGCCATTGCTGCTTCCAACTTCCCTTCCGCATCTGGCCCAGTTAATTTCATTCAAACTAGGTTAACAGAACTAAGTGAAGTAGTTCACTTCTACTATTTCTATTCACAATTACTTAATGTTAATAAATAATTCTTGGAGCATAGAAGCAAGGTACTGGCGGTGACCTAAGAGAGGTCAAGCGCAAAATAAATTAAAGAGGGGATGGGGAAGTCAATTTCAAGATTAAGAGTAGACATTTATAGCAAATTCAAGATGTTACCATGGCAAGGTAAAGAGTGCCTAACATTCATAAAAAATTCAGAATGTTAGCATCACAGTTACCACGCACTTAAGGAAATTTGTCACTTTGTTGAGATATGCACACATTGTACATGTACATATCAGCATAATTGCTAGAATTTTATGTACTGGCCCATGTGGAAAATTTACAAGTAGGCCACCTAAAATTGCAAATTAACAGTAGTGTGATCCATTGAGTTCTAAAATGGTATTACAGACCCACAACGCTTTTATTGACCTCTGTGGTTTTCTTCTGGGTGTACTACTCTTTGGCAAATTAGATATTTGTGAGTCTAGTGGAAACCAGTGGGGGCCTTCACCAGCAAGAGGGCTAGATGCAGAATGAATTTTTAGCAGTGCATCTTTTTCACACCTAGCGCCCCACTAAAGAAAGATGCACATCTCTGATGTGCCCTCACCTCACCTTAAGAGGCACTGGCACTAGTGCATAGTGCAGTTGCATTTTTAACAGCTATTATCAGATTAATTTGACCAACTATTTGTTCTTTTTTTCCCCCTTCGAGGCCGTACATAGTATTTTAGCTCTTTGTTTATGCTTGTCAGGTGGAAATATGAGGCACCTCATTGTAGAAGGTTGCATAGCAAGAAATCTAGTCGATACATCAGCATATTATTGGCCTGGCTATTTGCTTGCTTTGGTTATCTTAATGTCAGATTTATCACCAGTTGAAAAATCTTCTTGGTTAAACTTTATGGACGGAGTTTCATTGAATAATTTTATTGTAAATTCTCTTCTCATGACTCCTGCTACAAGGTAAATTGTAAAATTTCCCATTTAGTTTTCAAATTAGAAATCAAAAGCTGTTAATTTGATCATCTTTATTGTTTCTCTTAAAGTTTAGCAGAGATAGAGAAGTTATATCATATTGCATTAAATGGGTCGGCAGAAGAGAAATCAGCAGCTGCAAAAATTCTGTGTGGTACATCCCTAACCCGCGGATGGAACATTCAGGTAACATATACACTTCATCGATGCTGAAATATTCCAATTTGGTTATCTGTAGAGTTTCTTATGCATGATCATAGCCTTAGTTCAACTGAAAGGCTTGTCAGGTACCTTTATAGCACACTGATGAATGACAATAAAACTCTCAAATAAAACCAATGAAATTAATAGAAATATGAAACGTAAAAACAGAGTGATGAAAATTAAGGGTCAAGAGATGATAACTCATTGATAGATGACAATAGAACTCTCAAATAATGTGAAAGGAATGTAGTAAAATTTTGAATTGTGAAGATGCTGTGATGAAAATTATAGGTCCAGTGATACTTAGCAATATTTATCTTTATCTAGGATCATCTGACGTCAAGATTGATAAAATTATATAAATCTTGCACACGGAATTTTATGCACATCTCAGGACTTGTGTAGCCTTTACTTTTTTGCTTGTTTGTTAAGGTTTGAATTATTTCTTCACTACCTAAGCTGGTGACAGAGGTAAGCATCCTATGGTCAAAGAAATGAAAATTTATAATACTACTTTGTGACTAGCCATGCTCTATATGATAAAATGTTTGTAAAGAGAAGCTAAGTTCATGCGAGAAAAGAGCAGTGAGGGGTTCATGGGTTTCTACATACATTTGAAACTTAACAAGTGCAATAAATAAGAAAATAAATGAAAAAACACAAGAAAGTTAGAGTCCAAAGAGATGCTGAGTTGCATGATTGAGACGTGTCCTAGGTGTTTGCTTGTGTAGTTTTCTCGTCCTACCTAGTCTGGGCTGTCGATGGAGCAAAGACAACCCTAACCTTCACTCTAGCCTAATATCGAAGACTGGGTAAATTTGTAGCTGAATGTGCATGCTTCTTCCTAGAGATGATTTTGGGATATACTAGAAGAGTTTTGTTATGTTTGTTGATTCAGAAATTCTAGACTGCTAGATATTATTTATACCTTTTAGAACCTAGACTACTTAGTTTTACCATTGCTGCATATTTGAAGATACTCTTATATGTTGTTGATATTTTATTTTTCTTTCCTAGGAACATGTGGTGTGCCATGAGGTGAAGCTTCTTTCTCCTCCTTTACCTTCTACTCATGGCGAACAAAGGAATCACTTGGTTTATTATTTGCCTATGCTAAGTGCTATCCTTTTTGGTGCTTCATAATTGATAATGTCCGTATACTTTCTTTGCATGGCGTTGTAAGTGAACTACTATTACAGCATGGATGTGCCTTGTGTGGAACATATATACATATGCAGACATACACATTCATGCATACATATATACATGTACATATTTATACATATGCATATATCTAAATATAATATATATGTATATGTGTAATATCATATTTTAATTAAGGAAGAAAGGAGTCGTAGAATCATATTGACTTGCATATTGGGGATTAGTACTAATTTATCATGCTAGAAAATCTTCTGGTTTGAGTTGGATTCCATGTGATAGTCTTCAGGTGATTTTGTCTTGCAGTTTTACAGGTTTTTATTAACCATGCATACAACTGCTGTTAAATGGCCATCTTGAAATATAGCTGTTTGGGCGGCCACAGATTTTCCAGTAGAAGTTTCTTTCCCCTTTTTTTTTCCTACTAGGGTTCCAACAGGTACTAAGCGCTGACCCCTTGGATGGTTGGTGCTTCAACTATTCTCCATCCATTATGCTGTTGTCTGCACAATGATTGTATTTTATTTTCTTGCTGATCTCTCGTGTTCCCATCTCTTTATGTACATTAATAAATCAATGAAAGTTAAACATCCTTGCATTTTAATTGATTTGGTGTTCCTATTTATACAGATTCCTGAGGTTGCTGCTTCTTTGATGCCTCTTTGTGAGGCATTTGGGTCATTTAAGCCTACTTCAAGTAATGTATCATGCTCAGATGATGAGCCCTCGATTTACATGGTTTTTGCTGCTGCCTTTCTCTTTCTTCTTCGTCTGTGGAAATTCTAGACCCCCTCTTGACCAGTGGTTAATGGGAGGAGGAGCTTTGGGAGCTGAGCTTACTTTGGAGCATCTTTTGTTGTTGTGCAATAGCCGCATTGCATCCTAGAAATCTGCCACTTCAGATGAAGTTAACAGCGATTCTGTCCAGTTTGAATTCCCCGCTGATAAACCTGTATATATTGATCTTTACCCCAAATTACGAGCTTGATATTGTCAAAACAGGTTATGTATAGCTTCAACACTTTCAGGGCTCAGTGTTGGAAATCCTGTTCATCAGGTTGCTGACAAAATCTTAAACATGATTTACTCAAAAATGAATAAAACTGGGCCCTCAGGGAATTCCTCAATGCTATCAAGCAACAGTTTATTTGGGCCCTCCTCAAGCAATGGGGAAGATCCTTACCAGAGACCAATGCTCCCTGCATGGGAAGTGTTGGAGGCCATCCCTTTTGTGCTTGAGGCATTAGTAACAGCTTGTGCTCACGGAAGGCTTTCATCTCGGGACTTGACGACAGGTTAAATAAACACTAGCTTTTCTGAGGAATTTTTTATGTGCTTTTTCTTTTTATGGTGTTGGTTGAAATTCCTATCTTGTCATTAGCAGCAAAACAGGTCATGTTTATTGGAACAAGAAAGTCACACTGTGATGTCTATTATCAATTAGTTAGCTTAGCACTTACAATCTCTTGACTACTTTCAGGCCTGAGGGACCTCATTGACTTTCTTCCTGCATCCATTGGAGCAATTATCAGTTACTTTGCTGCAGAAGTTACTCAGGGTACATGGAATCAGTTCCAATGAATGGAACATATTGGCCCAGTCCAGCACCTGTCATTTTGTGCATTGAATCTGAAGTGAAAGAAATACTTTCCGCTGCAGGAGTCAATGTTCCAAGCTGTTCATTTGGTTGGTTTCAACAAATCTTTTTGCTTTTATGTCGTGTCTTATGGTTAGAGCTATATATAAGAGTTTCACCATGACTGTTAGAACAGATACACATGCACAATAAATTTCAGCTTGGCAGCAATCTTGGTCAAGGAAATCTGCATCTTTCTGTGTGCTTATATTGGTTATAACTTGGGTAGGCAATAGGGATTGGGTAAGGGCATTTCTCACTTATGGTCTTGCTGAAGTAGGTTGCTTGGACAGGAGAATCCTACCTTCAATATTTTTTGCTTGAAGTGGTTGTGATCTAAGATTCAAATGTGCCCCACACCTCTTCCACTTGCAAGCCTTAGACTTCTACTGCTACACCAAACAACATTCTCCATTCCCATGGTGCTGTCAACTGCTCTTTTTTTTTAAATTTTTTTTTATTTCTAATATTTCTTGAATTGAGGGCTGTTGCTTGCAATTTGGCTGTTGTTTGAGTGAGCCCTTTTTTATGGGGTTTTGTTGGTGCAAACTTATATTTCTTTTCTTTTTTGGTTTTTCTCTTACCCTTTGCACTTCATATGGTTGTAGCACTACTCAGCATGAAGCTGATTTTTATACTTGAATGCATTCGCAAATTAAATCATAGCACACATAGAACTGTTACTATGAGATTAAGAATCCTTTTTTCCTTGCTAAAGCCTGTGTAACTTGCATGCAGGACTTTTGTCTGCCATGCTTCCATTGCCAATGGCAGCTCTTGTCAGCTTAATCATTACGTTCAAACGCAACAAGAGCCTTGGAAACACAAATGTTGTAGTTGGGCCAGCCTTGGAGAACTGTGCATCAGATTGCCCTTGGCCCATCCTTCCCATAATTGGCTCTCTGTGGGCCCAAAAGGTTCGCTGCTGGCATGACTTCATCATGTGCGCACTGTATATCTAGGCAAAGTAAAGAAGCAGTTGCTCAGCTCCTACAGAGTTGCTTCTCATCATTCCAAGGATTTATCAATGTTTGAAAATCATTGTTAACCAATCAGGGCAGCGTGGTTGGTTTCCTGGGTAGCCCTATTGGGGTCCCTGGCACCAGGTTTTCTTTACATTCGCTCTTGTCGGACAGTATGAGACATACAATATGTCATTGGCATGATCATCAGTCTTGTAGGAGAGCATGCATGGGAATCTGCTGCAAGGTGGGCGGGCACAAGTACAGACTCTTCTCGTGTTAAGTCTAATCAAGCATCTCTATCCCTTGTTGCTACAAGGGCAAGGGAGGCAGCATTGCTGGGTGCTAGTCTCATATGTGTGTCAGGTGGGATGAATCTGGTTCAAGAGCTTTACCTGGAGACTATCCCAACTTGGTTGCTCTCGTCTAGAAAAGTGAAAAATGGGGAGGTGAGTGTTGTTTCCTGTATATTGGAGGGACATGCTATGGCATACAAGTTGATTCTGTCAGGGTCATTGGCATGGGGTGCTGGGTCCAGATCTCCACCATGGGCATTGTCTAGAAGGGCCCATTTTGTTGGGGCCCACGTGGAGTTTTTGGCAGGAGAGTTAGAGGGAAACATATCACTTGGTTGTCATCCAGCCACTTGGAAAGCTTATATCTCTTGTTTAGTGTCTTTAATGGTGAGTTTTACTCCGGCCTGGATTCGAGAAGTGAGGCTAGAAACTCTTGAGAAATTGATTAATGGATTGAGGAGATGTCATGAATGTGAGTTGGCTCTCTCTCCGCTTGAAAGAGGTGGGGTTGCAGCCATTGGCTCTGTTGCTGAACTGATCAATGCAATCAATTGAGTTTTGAATGATAAAATGTGGTGTCAATTATCTCCATCGCTCTGAATGAAATTGGTGAGGTCCAATTTGAGCATAATGACACGTTAAGCTCTTTCTCCTGCATTTTTTGCGTGGAAGCATCTCAACGATGCTTTCATTATTATGTTACGTCTGGAGCATAGATTTAGCCGCAATGAAAGGGACAAAAAGGTTTCTGGTGTAGATAAGCAGTTTGTGGAACTTTGCCATTTCTAATTGACTCAGGTGACTGTGCCAAAGCTGCAATCCTCTGTTTTGTGCTCCTAAAGGGGAAGTTAGGAAACCTGTGCAGTGGAGACGTACATGATATGATGACCGTAGAGAGCTTATGATAAGGGGTTGGAGCGTACATCCTGGTCATAGCTAGGACTACCTTGAAAGCAAACTTGCGAGGTATTAGGTGCAGGACCATGTGCTTTATTTAGCTACAGCATTTAAAAAACAAGAGATGAAATGGTGAAAAGAAAAGATGGGTTACTAAAATTATGCAGAATGAATTGCGTAAAAGAACCATGTTTTAATAATTTATTAGTGTTGTCCTAATAGTGATTATTTGTTGCCTTTTGCTATTATTTTTTAAATAAAAAATTTCCTTCCTAAGTTATATTTTCCCTTTTAATATGATAGCAAGTAAAATTAAGAAAATGTGAGCCCGGATGGGAATTGAATCTGCTCACATAGTGAGTATATATGATCGTAAATTGAGTTATAAAATTATATTTTGGTCAATAATACCAAAGGAAGATTAGATTATGTTTACCTCCGTTTTTTTCATGACACGAAATTATGTTTCGAGGTATGTACAGATTGCGAGGGTATCGGCCAATTAACTAAATAAGGACAGAACAAGATAAAAGAGTGTGACATTAGCCGTATTTTAGAGAATTTTATGTTCTAATGGCTCAATTGAAAATTGATAAGTGTCTCAATTGAAAATTGATAAGTGTTCTGTCTTGTTTGGCTAACATTTCATTGAAGAATGAGGAAATGGTTCCACATCAAACAATCAAATTAGCCTATACTCTTGAAATTTGAATTTTAGTTTTAGTTATTTCGCCGCATTGTTTTATGTTTTCTTTGCTTCGATTTTTTGGATTTAAGTATAGTTTTGTGTCGGTTGATTGTAGATCCTATATATTTTTTTTTTCAATACAAGTCCTTTTAATCACATTTACAGCCTCCAATCTATGAGTTTTGAGTTACCTTTTAAACAAAATATTTCAGTTAATTTGCTTTGCTTAATTTTGAGAATGATTGATAAATTTTTATGGCTAATCGATACTAAGATTGCATTTTAATAGTAATTTATAGCTAAAATCATATGAGCTGATACTTTGTTTAGGATTTAGTTCCTTAGATATGCTTTGGTCAAATTGTGTTAAGCTATTTGAGTTCATTGAGCTTTATTTGTATTTTTGCCTAATTTATCTTGACTTGTCCTGGAGTTGTAATCTCATTTGAGTTGAAATATTCAATTTGCTATTCTAAATGTTTGAGCCAATTGAAACGTTGTCTTGGCTTATTTGTTCCTATAGAAATCAATCGTATTGATTTATATCAATAGTCTTTAGTTTTGAATTTATTTGCTTATACGAATAAGTTATCTAGCTATTTTAATAATTGATTGAGTGGTTTTTATCAACAATTTTGTTGATATGAGATGTTCTTAAGGATCTTACTATTTTATGTCAGTATTGAATTATCTTTTATCATTATACTTTTTTGTGCTTTCGAGTTGTTATCAATTATATTTCGATACTTAGTTTGAAAGTGAATTATTCACCTACTTTATTATCTACCACGAGCTTTTATCAATATAAATTCAAAGACTGTAAGTCTCTCAATCTCGTCCTGAGTTAAGACAATACATCTACCAATTTACCATTGAAAAGAAAGGAGGAAATATCTTTTGGCGCCATTTGTAAAGATAATGATAAAGATATGTCATAACTATTACTTTCAATTGGTACCTTAAGCTTTTTCTTTATTTGTGCTAACTTGACTTATCTAGGCTCTAATGGCCATCACGACACATTAGACTCATGAAACCTTCTATTTAGGGAAACACTTTTCATGACAACATATCCTAGATTTTTAAGTTATCAAGACATTTCAAATGAAAGATTTGCAAATTAGTTGTGTCATCCACAACCACCATATTATAATGTTTCATCAACTTATCAACAATTTTATATACCATATGAAAATCCAATGACTATCCTAAGTAAGAATTAACTCTTTTAGTCAATAGCTTTTTCATCATATTTACAAAACTATGATATCTCACTTAAGAGTTCATGCAAGGTAGGCTATAAGGTGCTACAACAACATATGCCTTCATATTAGTATGTTTAGTTGGTGTAATAATGATCATCAGATCAGTACATTCATATGACTCATCAAGTGGATTATGTATTGATAAAAGGTTATTCAATAATTATTTCATGTGTTAGCCATTTATATTGACAACCTCATCAACAAGAGTCCTCTATAAATATTTCTTAAATACATTTGAGCCAAAACAATACCCTTTCAAAATCCATCCTTATTAATGAACCAAGTGATATTGTATCTCCATCTAGTTTATACTAATTGGTGCCCTCCTAACATAGCTAAAAACTTAAGGATAGATTATTGGAGATTCAAAGGAAATATGATTTGAAATGGCAGTCATTTTAGTGATCAAAAGATAGAAAAAGAAAGCTATTGTATGACCTTGGCCTTAATACAGTTAGGGGGCAAAAAAAAGTTGGTAACATCAATGTAGATGAATTTATAGTACCAACTAATGATAAAAGTTATGAAGTTGTTGAATGAGTATAAACTTATAAAAGAGATAATAATGTTATTGAATTTGTTGAAACCAATGATAGCTATATTGAGCATGAAATTATTAAATCAACATATAATGAAGATAAATATGAAGTTGTTGGATCGACATGTAGCCATTAAATATACAAAATTATTAAAAGAGTACATAGCCATATTGAAAATTATGAAGTCGATAGATGACCAACTTGAAGATGAAGTTATTAAATTGCTAAATGACCAAAAAATGCAAAGAAGGCTTTGAATCATTATAAAAACATTGAGGTTGGAAAATTGTTGAATCGATAGGAAGATATATGGACATGAAATGTCTAAATTAATGGGGAAACATGAAGAACACAAAACTATAAAGTAAGTGGTTTTTTCTATAGATGTTGAAACTCTCATGTTAGTAGTGATGTTGCTAAGCTACTGAGTTGGGTAGTCTAGATAGGTCCTCTTGGATTGTGGATAAGTGGTTCTAATCTTTGTGGTTTGGTCTTTGCAAGACAAATATAGGTGAGAGGGGAATCCAACTATGTGTCGAAAGTCCACTTTGATACTTAGGTCAGCAAACATTGTTTGAGAAATAAAGTGAAAGTATAAGTAAGTAAAATGAATGAAATTTCTGGTTGAGACCCCTTATATAGTGATTCAAGTGAACTATATCCATATTAGATGACGACTCTATTTCCTTCTTGATAAGGATTATCATATCTCACTGAGTATAAGGTATGGGCTGAAGATCCATTTATATGATTTGAGCCAATGCTAGTCTATAAGTTGAGAAACCATCTTAGATTGAGTTGGGCTTATGATAAATGAATGATTTAGGCTCGTAATGCCGAGATTGGTTGTACTAAAAGTGAGCTTAGTTTATTTTAATGAGGGTAATATCATATATCATCACTAGTATGAGTTTATTTATCTTTCAGAAAGCATATGAGAAAAAGTAACCAAATTATTAGACTTAGAATAATTCTAAAACAATAAGATGAATATTAGAAAATTGAGATTATAAAATTGATAATATCAAAGCACTGAGCTAACTGAATAACTAAACTTGCAATCATTTGCTAAACCATTGATTTTGAATAAGGTGTCAAGCTAATAGTGTTAAGTAAGCTATTCTTACAAAATGTTCAGTATGAATGAATGAATGAGATCAATTTCTTTTAAGGCCCTAGCCATAGGCTTAATAGCCTTTCATGATGTACGAGGCTATTAAGCTTGGTACACACTGTTAAAATGACTCACGGAGAGGAGGGCTTTCAAAATGAGGATGAAGACCTTTCCGTAGTTAAGAGGCTAATTAATTAGACACATACTTTCACAAAATAATCCATTTGAAATTTAGGCATGTGAGCCATCCCTTTTAAAGATAACAATGAAATAGAGAAACTCCTGAAAAAATCTAAGCCCTTCCAAAATTGATAATTATACAGAAAAATCCACACCTTTTCAAGGCTGATAATAATATGAAATATTCATACCTTTTTAAGGCAAATAATAATATGAAAAATTCATGTATTCCCAAGGCAAATAATGATAAGAGAAATCTATGTCTCTTTAAGGTAAAGAGTCAAATAGAGAAATTTCAAAAGAAATCCATGTCCTTTCAAGGTTGATAATATTATAAGAAATCCACGCCTCTTAAAGATAAATAATAATAGAAGAATTTTAGTTCTTTTTAAGGCAAATAATAATATGAGAAATTCATGTATCTTCAAAGCTACAAAGATTAAGATGTCTCAAGCTTACCAATAGTATAAAGAAACTCAAAGCCAATGAAAATATAAAACTCCAAGTCAATTTATGATTAATAATGCATAGAAATCCAAACCATGTCAAGATTAGTCTAGATATAAAGAAACTCACACTTATTGATTAAAAGCTAATGATATATTGAAACTGCAAACAAATATAAGATTAAAGATTAAACTGAGCCATATAAAAAGTTCAAGCTATGTCAAAGTTGAATAAGATAAAAAATCCATATGTGATGTATGGTCAAATATCTTACATGATAGTTTAGCTAAATTGTCTTTCTCATTGTCAACTATCGTAGTAGTATACCAACTGCATATCATAAATAATTGCAATATATAATTATAGAGATTATATTTTGCCTTTCTTGGCTATTTAGAAATAAATAATTATCGCAATGTAATATTGAAATTATAACTTATGTATAATATGTGCATAACAAGCTTTTGTTGAAACATATACTTAAGTAAAAAATATATATTGTAATTACAATATATAGCAAAGTTAAATATAAAAAAGTTATCCGTTACTCAGTAATTGACAATGGAATATCTCCTTATAAAAATTAAATCTCACTATTAATTGATGCAATCAAACTTATGATTAGGAGTGGACATTCGATTCAAATCGAATCGAACTAAGCCAAAATATTTCAGTTTCATTCAATTTGGTTTTCGATTTGGGTTGCTTTAAAGCTCAATTATTAGACTTTTTTATTAAATGCAATTCCATTGGAGTTGAAAGGCTTTTTTTTTTTTTTTTTTTTTAAGAAAAAAGACAAAAGAACCGAAAAAGAAACTATACAATACACATCATACCAAAGACTATACCACATAAGTTTTGAAAAAGAATACCGTTGATGTAAACATGTTCAATTTCTTTAAAAACTTAGACAAAAATTAATTCATTACTTTTCCTATTCTTTATTGTCCATTTTTCTCATTTTCTGGATAATCAAACAAATAATATGAACAACTGATTCCTTCGTATTTGCAAAATACATGAACTAATTCTTGTGCTACTTTTATCCCTAATATAAGTAGATAATTAAACAAACCCAAATTCAATTACTTAAAATCCACATGTTACAAGAGATTATAAAACATATTCTTTACTCCAAATATCACTCAAATGGCAAATACCCATTGAAATTTTCTTATACATTCATTATTTTCTCTCATTCGTAACAACAAAATTGGAAAAGCAAAAAGATCTACATTTTTATATTTTCATCAATGCTTAGAACCCATATGCTACAAAAATTAGTAAACCGCACTTCATTACTTCAAATATCAATCATATAACAAATACCCATTAAATTTTCCTCCTTTATTTGCCATTTTCTTCCACTTTCTTATCAACCAAATGAGAAAAGAAAATGAGAATTACTAAAGTACACTTATTTACTTCAAATATCAACCAAATAGCAAATACCCATTAATATTTCCTCCATTTTTGTCATTTTCTTGCACATTCTCATCAACTAAATAAGAAAAGGGAAATACTTGCTCTTTTTAAAATTAGGGTATCCAACAAGGAGAATAATGAAGGATAAGAGGAAGCCTATGATGAGGATAAGGGTAGAGTGAAGAAGCAAAGAGAGGGAGAGAAGGGAAAGGTGAGGTAGAGAGAGACATAAAAAAAGGTAAGGGAGCTTCAGTTCAAAAATGAAGAAGAAAATAACTAGGATTAGGTTTTTATTTAATTGTTAATTGAAATGGTGTAGTTTAGGTAAAATTTAATTCAATTTGATTTTCTGAAATTGTAAAAAATAGAAATCAAACCAAATTGAAAATCAAATTTTGTAAAATCTTAAACTGAACCGAATCGAATTACTGAATAAATCGATCAAAATTTTAAATTGGTGTAGTTCGGTTTGATTTTTCAGTTTGAACCAAATAGTGTCCACCCTTACATTTTATAATATAAAACTATAGACAAGTAGAGCATGGGAAAACTATAGCTTGAGGGTTGACCATGTGGTTGTACATATTATTAGAAGGTCACATGTTTGATCCATGCTCACAACACTAATAGTGTTACTAAGCTATCAAGTTGGATAGTCTAGATAGGTCCTCTTGGATTATGAATGAATGGCTTTGATCCTTATAGTTCAGTCTCTGTAAGAAAAACAAAGTTGAGAGAGGGATCTAGTCATGTGTCAGAAGTTCACTCTGATGCTTAAGTTAATAAACACTACTTGAGAAATAAAGTGCGAGTATGAGTATATAGAATGAATGAAATACCTGATTCAACCCCTTATATAATGATTCAGGTATACTGTATATGTATTGGATGAGGACTTTATTTTCTTTTTAATGAGTATCATCCTTTCTTGATGAGGATAAAAAATGGGCTAAAAAGCCATGTATATAGGTCGAGCCAACGCTAGCCTATAAGCTCATAGCCCATCTTAGACCGAGTTAAACTTATGACAAATTGAATGATTTAGGTCCCTGACACTGAGCTAGGCTTTACATAAGGGTGGGCGTAATCCATTTTATTGAGGGTAGTATCAAGTAGTTAGCTTATATGAGTATTTTGAGTTAGTGGAAGGATGAATTGAGCATAGGATTGCAAAGTTAATATATGGATACATGAAGAGCATCATTTCTTTTAACCATGTTTCTACAGAGTATGATAATGAATGTATTTTGATTTTGGTAGTCCACTAGTATTGAATACCACTACTAATGATTGTTCAACCATGGGAGATAATGAAGCTTCAACCAAAGATGATTGTTCTTCTTCATCATTATTGTTAATTATATCATCTTAGGCTTTAAATATCATCTCATATTCTACTCCTAATGGTATTAATTTTGAAATTTCTCTTATTCATGTTTCTACTGATATGGGTGATATTGGTTTTTCACTTCTTATTGGTACATATGATAATAGTGCCACATCCACCAATTTAACATCTGATGCTACTCATAATGATTCTCATTCAATATGTCATGATAATGTTTTCAACATTGACAAAAAATTTATTCCATTGACAAAACTCGCTCCATTCATAAAGGAAAAGCTCCTATCATTGAACAATGAGATATAATAACAATATATCTATCATTTTCTTAAACTATGGCATCTTGTAGCGAAATTTTCATTATTGATCAACAAGAGATATCTATTATGCATTTACTTAATAATGAACAAAACCAACCATAATTGTAGGAGAAATTAACTTTGTCGATTCCTTAACAAGTCCAACCATTACATTATCCATATGCTAGTTCATTTTATAAAATGAAGGACTTGTCAAAAAAGGAAGGAGTTCATTAGACAAACAACAAGGGTGGTCAACCAAAGAAAGAATGAAGGCCAAAGAAAAAGAGTGTACCAATAGAAAAAAGGTCAAAAGCAAATTGAGAGATAAATTTTTTCAAGCCTAAACCTAAAATTCCCAAGTTATGGTATACTTATATTTTTAAAAGATTTGACAATGGAAATTTAAAAAGATTTTCCAATATCCTTGAAAGAAATATAATAAAGTTATTGAGTTGACAAGAATTCAACTTAGAAGACTGTAAACATTAAGGCAAATTATTTTTAAGGCAGAACTTAAAGAAAGTAGAAGCTATCAAACATGCAGAACAAAGAATAGAGGGACATTGAGGAGAGTAAAAAAAAAAAATTCTCTTGATACATCAAGACTTCATGAACAAAAGGTAAACAACATATAATTGATCAAGATGAAAATGATCCAAATAGTGTGAAGCACAACCATGAAAATTGACATCGATAACTTTGGGGAAAAGTGAAGATCTTGCAAAAGACCAAAGCAACAATGCTCAGGATGGGGTTAAAGCAATCAACAATAAAAAAAATAAAGCTATTAATAGAAGAAAAGCAAGTGTCAACATTAGTGGGACATAATCTAAAAAGGCAACAATTGTTCCAAATTTAGGTGAAGAAGGAAAAACCTAAAGAAGATCCAAACCTATAAAAGAGGTTATCATTTGTGTCTCTAAGCATGTGTTCAAAGCTTCCATTACATGCTACTGATAAGATTTGGCCTAAAGCTTGGCACAATAAGAGTAGTGGTCAAGTAGAAAAATAATGGGCTTTATAGGTCAAATAATTGAATAACAAAATATCAAGGAAATTCCCCATGACATGTATCATCAAAAGTGAACCAAGTTAAAATTGATAGTGTATTTAATAGGTATTATTGATACAATATAAATGTAAAAATAAAGCAAATTTCTCAGTTATGAAAAAAAAAAATATTGGAACTTGTTAACAATTATAGAAAATAATACATATCCCTTTGTTTTAAAAAGATTATTGTCAATCAAAAGGATATAAATGGGCATTATTTACCTTTATTCTTATAAAAAATAATGTTCCAAGATATAGGTTAAGGGTGTATCCGCTGCAATAGTATTAGCCAAACTATAAAATAAATAAATAAAGGATTGAAAGTAAGAGAAAAGAGTAAAATCATCTATATTTAACATAATTTTATGATCCTTAAAAAATAATACATGCTGGCTTAATCTAAAATTAGGGAATGAAATACCTGATTGAGCCTCTTATATAATGATTCAAGTAAACTGTATCTGTATTGGATGCAGACTTTATTTCCTTTCTGATGAGTATTATCCTTTCCTAACGAGGATAAAGAATGGGCTGAAAAGCTGTGTATATAGGTTGAGTCAACACTAGCCTGCCTATAAGCTAATAACCCATCTTAGAACAAGCTCAACTTATGACAAATTGAATGATTTAGGTCTGTGACACTAAGCTAGGTTTTAGATAAGGGTGGGCCTAGTCCATTTTATTGAGGGTAACATCAAGTAGTTAGCTTAGATGAATATTTTGAGTTAATGGAAGGATGAATTGAGCATAGGATTGTAAAGTTAGTAGATGGATACGTGAAGAGCATCATTTTTTTAACCATGTTTCTACAGATGATGATAATGAATGTATTTTGATTTTGGTAGTCCGCTAGTATTGAATACCACTACTAATGATTGTTCAACCATGAGAGATAATAAAGCTTCAACCAAAGATGATTGTTCTTCTTCATTATTATTATTAATTATATCGTCTCAGGCCTTAACTATCATCTCATATTCTACTCCTAATGGTATTAATTTTGAAATTTCTCTTGTTCATTGGTGTATATGATAATAGTGGCACATCCACCAATTCAACATCTGATGCTACTCATAATGATTCTCATTCAATGGATCATGATAATTTTTTCAACATTGGCAAAAATTTTCTTCTATTGATAAAACTCACTCCATTCATAAGGGAAAAGCTCCTATCATTGGACAATGAGATATAATAATAATATCTCTACCATTTTCTCAAACTATGGCGTCTTTTAGCAAAATTTTCATTATCAACCAATAAGAGATATCTATTATGCATTCACTTGATAATGAATACAGCCAACCATAATTGTTGGAGAAATTAACTCTGTCGATTCCTTAAGAATCCCAACCATTGCATTATCCAAATGTTAGTTCATTTTATAAAATGAAGGGTCTGTCAAAGAAGGATGGAGTTCATTGGACAAACAAAAAGGGTGGTACACCAAAGAAAGAATGAAGGCCAAAGAAAAAGAATGTACCAATAGAAAAAAGATCAAAACCAAATTGGGAGATAAAGTTTTTTAAGCCTAAACCTAAAATTCCCAAGTTATGGTATACATATATTTTAAAAAGATTTGACAATGGAAATTTAAAAAGAATTCCTAAAATCCTTGAAAGAAATATAACAAAGTTATTGAGTTGAAAAGAATTCAACTTAGAAGATTGTACACATTAAGACAAATTATTTTTTAAGGCCAAACTTGAAGAAATTAAAAGCTATCAAACATGCAGAGCAAAGAATAGAGGGACATTGAGGAGAGTTAAAAAAAAAAAAAAAAAACTCTTGATACATCAAGACTTCATGAATAGAAGGTAAACAACATATAATTGATCAAGATGAAAATGCTCCAAATAGTGTGAAGCACAATCATGAGAGCTTACATCGATAACATTGGGGAAAAGTGAAGATCTTGCAAAAGACCAAAGCAACAATGCTCAGGATGGGGTTGAAGCAATCCACAATAAAAATAAAAAAATAAAAGCTATTAATAGAAGAAAAACAAGTGTCAACATTAGTGGGACATAATCTAAAAAGGCAACAATTGTCCCAAATTTAGGTGAAAAAGGAAAAGCCTAAAGAAGATCCAAACCTATAAAAGAGGTTATCATTTGTGTCTCTAAGCATGTGTTCAAAGCTTCCATTACATGCTACTGATAAGATTTGGCCTAAAGTTTGGCTCAATAGGAGTAGTGGTCAAGTAGAAAAATAATGGCCTTTATAGGTCAAATAATTGAATAACAAAATATCAAGGAAATCCCCCATGACATGTATCATCAAAAGTGAACCATAAAATTGATAGTGTATTCAATAGGTATTATTGGTACAATATAAATGTAAAAATAAAGCAAATTTCTCAGTTATGAAAAAAATATATTAGTACTCGTTAACAATTACAGAGAATAATACATATTCCTTTGTCTTGAAAAGATTATTGTCAATCAAAAGAATATAAAGGGGCAATATTTACCTTTATTCTTTTAGTATAAAAAATAATGTTCCAAGATATAGGTTAATGGTGTATCGATTGCAATAGTATTAGCCAAACGATAAAATTAATAAAAAAAAAAAAAGGATTGAAAAGAAGAGAAAAGAGTAACATCATCTATATTTTAGAGAATTTTATGATCCTTAAAAAAGAATACATTTTGGCTTAATCTAAAATTAACAAGTGTTTTGTCTTACTTGACCATCAAGAAACGTGAAGGTCACAAATATCCCATTTGGAGAATAAGGAAAGATTTCCACACCGAACTACCAAATTTCCCCATACATGTAAGATTTGGATCTAACTTTAGTTATTTTGTTTTTTGTTTTATTCTTTTTGCTCTAATTTCTTGGGTTAAGTATAATCTTTTGTTGTTGTTTTGATTGTAAATCTATTTTTTTTTAATTTAAGTCCTTTATTTGTATTAGAACCTCCAATTTGAGTTTTGATTTACTTTTCAAGTAATAGATTTTAGTTCACTGTTTGCTTGGTTTTGAGAATGTTTGATAAATTTTTGCTAGCTAATCGATACTAAGATAGTATTTTATTGGTATTTGTAATGAAAATCATATGAGCTAATGCTTTGTTTGAGATTTAATTTCTTAGGTATGTTTTGGTTAGTATTGTGTTAAATTTTTTTGGTTCACAATTTTATTTACATTTTTGTCTAATTTATCTTGACTTGCATTTGAGTTGAAGTCTTGTTAAAGCTGAAATTTTCAATTCATTATTTTAAATTCTTGAGTCAATTGAAATTATTTATCGTAACTTTTTTTTTTTTTGATAAAAATCAATTAAGCCTCACAATGATTTATGTCGATAGTTTTTATTTTTGAATTTGTTTGTACTGATAAGTTATGTAGTTATTATTCTAAAGATATTTGCTACACTTTTTTTTAATATGGATAGTTGATTGAGTAGTCTTTATATGTAATTTATTGATTTGAAGTATTCTTAGGTATCTTAATATTTTGTACCAATAGTTTATCGAAATATCTTTATTGATATATTTTCTTGTGCTTTCAAGTTGTTAGATATTTAATTTAAAAGTGAGTTTTTTATCATTAGCTTTCATTAATATAAATTTAAAATTATTAAGTTTTCAATATTATCTCGAATTAAAACAACATATCTATGGATTTACACTAAAAAAAAAAAAAAAAACTAAGAAATAGATTAGTAGGTCCTATTTTGATGGACAATCCGAGTGGTGGGCGGGGCCGACCCTTGAAAACGAAAGTTTCATGTATTCGCAAGAATGAGCAAGTGAAAGCTAAAAAGAGCTCACCTGCCTGCTAATAATGCTAAAAATTTAAATTTAAATTGAAATCAAAGTTTAAAAAATTTAATAGAGAAAAAAAGAAGAAGAAAGATTAATAATATTATAATATACTAACAGAATAATAATACACATTCAGTAATAATAATAAGAATAATGGCTATGGATCCGCCTAATAGTTGTTATTTATTTAAAGTTTAAATCGTTAAAAGATAAGCTGTCCTTTTCCTCTTCCTCGTCCTCCTCACAAGATGCCCATACCCTCTCATCGTCTCTCATCGAAAAACCGAGAGATTGAGAGAGATACCCAAATCCTTTGTTTTTACTTAACTAATTGATTTCAACCTCTGTTCTACTTTCTATCCGATTTAGGGTTTCGCCTCCTGTTACGTCACTGAGGTATTATTATTGGTTACTATTTTCTTCGTTTCCTTTTTTTTTTTTGTTTTAAATCAAAGAGAGAGAGAGAGAGAGAGAGAGAGGGCGTTTTGGTTTCCTTCTCCGTCTCTCTCTAGTCCGTAGGATGGAAGGGAGAAGAATATCGGCCGCTAATCCAAGGCCGTGTTCCGGGAGGAGAATATTAGCCAAAAAACGGCCTCGTTCCAGTGGATTCGTCAACACTGTTAAGAAGCTGCACCATCGCGAGATTTCTTCTATCCGAGATCGTGCTTTCACCATGACTAATGCTCAAGAGAGGTTCCGCAACATGCGATTAATGGTATGTATATCTATTTATATTTGTTTATTTGTTTCAAGTACCAATTGAATAAATAAAGATTGTAACATTATTGTTCTTGTTGTTCTTAGGAAGAGTACGATACTCATGATCCCAAGGGCCATTGTTCTATGGTGCTTACGTTTCTAATGAAGAGAACTAAAGTCATCGAGATTGTGGCTGCTCGCGATATTGTGTTTGCCCTTGCACATTCGGGCGTCTGTGCTGCCTTTAGTAGAGGTAATGATGATGGTGGTGGTAGTTAGTTGCACTAGAAAGATATGTGGTTAAATTGCTGATTGAATTTTTTTATTAAAACGCAGAGACGAATCAGAGGATATGTTTTCTGAATGTCAGTCCTGATGAGGTCATTCGAAGCTTGTTCTATAATAAGAATAATGATTCCCTCATCACTGTTTCTGTTTATGCTTCTGATAATTTCAGCTCCTTGAAGTGCAGATCAACTAGAATTGAGTAGGGACTTGGTTTTTTTTTTAATGCTTGTCTGTCTTGTTTGAGCTTATCAGTATAATTGTGTGTTAGATTTAGTAATGTTTGGTGTTTAAATGGTTAGGTACATAAAGAGGGGTAAGCCTGATGCGGGCTTTGCTCTTTTTGAGTCAGAGTCATTGAAGTGGCCTGGGTTTGTAGAGTTCGATGATGTTAATGGAAAGGTCTTAACATACTCTGCTCAAGACAGGTAAACATTTCTGGTTTCACATACAGTGTGAATTGCAAAATGTTTCGTCACCAATTCTAATATTTTTTTTAAAATTAACAAATGTGCTCAGTGTATACAAAGTTTTTGATCTTAAAAACTATACAATGCTGTACTCCATATCAGATACAAATGTTCAAGAAATCAAGATCAGGTAATGTCTCTCTCTCTAGTATTTAATGATGCACCCTTATGTATTAAATACTCATTGTTGGTCTCATTAGTATTGTGATGGGGCTTTAAATTATATGGCATTTTCATTGTGCTGGTACTTTTATTCTCATAGCCTTTTGGAATAGGAGATGTATGGGAACATGCCTTGTTCAACATGTTCATTCACATGTTTGGCCATTTCTGATTCAGTTGGTCAAATTGAATCAGTTCTGAAAAGTTTATGATATTTTGGCTCTTTATTCATTTCTCTTCTTTTTTTTTTTTGGTGTTTTTCTCACTAATGTGTTTCATTATTTGCATCAGTCCGGGCATCATGTTGTTGATTTTCAACAGATTAAGCAGTCATGTTCCTCTTAAGATTCTATCAATAGAAGATGGTACAGTTCTCAAAGCCTTCAACCATCTACTCCATCGAAATAAGAAGGTGGATTTCATTGAACAATTCAATGAAAAGCTCCTTGTCAAGCAGGAAAATGAGAATCTTCAGATTCTTGATGTGAGTGATCTGAACCAATCCTCTTACATCCATAATCATTTTGTAATTCATGTGTATTTTTATGCAGGTTCGAAATTCAGAGCTAATGGAAGTTAGCAGGACCGAGTTTATGACTCCATCTGCATTTATTTTTCTCTATGAGAACCAATTGTTCTTAACTTTCAGAAATAGAAATGTTTCTGTTTGGAATTTTCGTGGAGAGCTTGTAACTTCATTTGAGGATCACCTCTTATGGCATCCTGATTGTAACACAAATAACATATACATCACAAGTGACCAGGATCTTATTATTTCTTACTGCAAAGCTGAGTCTGAAGACCAGTGGATGGAAGGAAGCGGTAAGTCTTTTCCTCTACCTTTTTGGTTGACAACTATATCAAATGTTCAAACTTTAAAGATTTAATAATTTGAACTGAGAATGCTTAGATCTTTCTAACTTGAACACCAATGTAATTGTTTCAAACTCTCAAAATTACTGTCTTCTTTCCTTTTTCTTTTTTAGCTAATAATAATAATAATAATAATAATTTTGAGTGTCATTAATATGAGAAAAATCTAGCTGATGAATTTTAGTAAAATTCTGATCTTTCCACTCTGGCTGTAACATATTGGCTTAGAGGGTAGAGCTGATATCTAATTTGAATTGGCGCTATGAACTTGATTTTCTTGTAACTATGAACTCAACCAATCTACTATGGTTGTTAATTACATAGAATCTCATATGATTTTAGTTGTGTGTTGCTTCTATGAGCAGGTATCATGAGTTCCAATGGCTTTTACTATCTTATCCAACTTTGGGTCTATTTTCTACCATTATGACTTTTCCTTGCCATTATAGCTGCCCATTTCAAGTGACTTGATCAATGTTTAGAACTGATATTAACTTAGCTTTTTTAGAGAACAAATATTTGATTTTGAAGCATGTGTACATGATGCAAATGGTGAATCAATTTGTTATTGTTGGGTTTGGGGAAAAGTTTAGAAATTAGAAAATTACTGTTCCTGTCATATATTTGTTTTTATCCGTTGTTCTCCAGCTTTGTGCATGTGTGAAACTGGTTCTTTGTTTGTTCAAAATTTTCTGGTAGTTATGTTCATTGTTGTGGCCAGAGAACATTATATATAAAGGAAGTTTCCCTATTTCATAGTGTGATTTTTGATGCAGCTGGGTCTATCAATGTTAGCAACATTTTGACAGGAAAGTGCTTGGCTAAACTAAATGCCAGCAACGGCTGTCCCAAAAGTGATGAGTGCAGCAGCAGTAGCTCAAAGCAGAGTCGCTCTTTAATGAGGACAGTCACAGAGGCTTTGGAAGACATAACTGCACTTTTCTATGATGAAGAGCGGAATGAGATCTACACTGGTAATAGGCATGGGCTGGTTCATGTATGGTCTAACTGAAGTGAAGAGCAAGTTCCATTTTGACCTATGATGCTATTAATATGCTGCTGAAGGGTATTCCATCATGCATCCAACGGGGGCTGCACTGTCAATAGACATGGTGTAGTTCAGATATGGGATATTCAAGAGCAGGTTTCTCATTTCAATCTAAGGAGCTATATGGCACAATTAGAGGATGTTTTCTGTCATGCCTGCACTAATGCAGGTTGGGTGGCTTCAATGTACCGTATTGTGCGGTTGCTTCACAATGAATTGTACCATTAGATATTTTTAGGTTCTTGTCTAGTAATTTGTAGACTTATATTTGGAGTTCTTAGGCAGTCTGATTGAGATCCACAAGAAGCGGTTAAATTTGTCGAAGCACTGAGGTTTTTTTTTTTAAAAAAAAAAATTAAGATTAGTTTGTAACATTAGTTTGGATTCTTTTTCTTTCTGCCGATTAAACAAGATGTTTGCTCATTAAAAATTCAGTCTACTGCAGTTTGATGTTTGTGTGAGGAAACCTGAGCGAAAAAGCTGAAATACACACACATGCACGGTATTTGTACTGCGTGTTTTGCATGTTAAATCGTTTTTATATTTTAATTTTTTAAGTTTTAATGTGAAGTATATATTTATTTAAATTTATTCAAAATTTAATATTTATCATTAGTATTCTATCTTTATATTAAATTTTTAAAAAATTTGTTAAATTTCACTTTATTTGAATCACCTAAATAAAATTTAATTATAATTTTTTTTATTCAAATTTACTTTAAAATTAAAATGTTTTAGTTAATATAAAAGTTAATTAAACATATAAAATGAAATAACTCCTTTGTGAGAAGCATGTAATGATTAAATATGTTTACGTTTAAATTATTTATAATTATTATGTTGTAAGACAATCAAACTTCTAAAAAATTTGTTGTTGAATTTCATTATATTTGAATCACTAAATAAAATCAATTATAATTTTTTATTTAAATCAACCTTTAAATACTTGAATTGTTAAGTTAAATTCTATAGCATTTAAAATACTTGAATTGCTGACACTATTTCTCTATTTAAAAATAAATTTATTTATCAATTTTCTATTTACCTAAACTAAATTTTAGTTGATTTAAAAATTTTAGTCTTGTGTGCTAGATAGATATAGTATATTGAGAATCGCTGCAATAGAAAAAAAAAAAAAAAAAAAAAAAAAGCGCAAAAATATGGTAGTGAGCCTATTTGTCTTCTAATCTCATTGCTCCCTAGTGTTGGAGCTGTAATTATTTGCACGTCTGTTCATTTGTACTTGAAGTAGTAAATTGCTTAGTTGAGTCTCCTTTTCTAATTGGTGTTTGCATGCCTTTGATCTAATTTTACTCGTGAGTTTCATTCTAACGAGTGTATAAAAAAAGGCAAAATACTAAAAAACTTTCTGAATTTTATCATAATATATTATTATTTTGATATCATTATATAATAGATTCTTTTGCCAAAATAAAAAAATAAAATTCATCAATATCATAAAATATCAAAAATGCCTTTCATTGGCTTCTATTGAGTTGAACCAATTAACATGTATATATCAATTAATAAAAAATAAAAATATCTTAATTAAATGAGAATATAAGTGATTTATCACTTAACTAAAAAGAGCATAATAGTAAACTTTTTATGCAGCTATGGATGGTGTTTTTATGTATTACATAATATGTACTTAATAAAGAAAGGAGGCAAACCCAAAAATCCCAAAGATACAAATTGAATTATGTTTTAGTATAATTGAAGCAAGGTGAAGTGCATAAAAACTAACAAAAGTATAACGATATTTTTAAATACAGAAATATTTTAGTAAACTAGCTAAATCGACTATGGCGGACGGAGATGCCCTTATATCATTCGGAAACTACTCAACCTGTTGCCCTGTTTTTCCTTTCGAGGGCTTGAGAATCTGAAATGAGCAGAGCAAGCTTTCATTAACACACATCAGTGCACCTGCATTGTTAAACTCTCCGCAGTAGTTTGGTGCTGAGAAGATGGTAACCAACTGCCTGTCTGCGAAGAATTCATATCCATCCTCAACCACCTGCCAATCATTTCAACCCGAACAATTCTGTTTTATTATGAATGTTAAGCTGCAAGGAACTAGAAAATTGGCCTAAAAGAGCATTGGCTGAAATAGAATGCACAAATGGAAGAAAGCGAGAAGGAAGACCTGGTGAGCTCTGCATATGAGATCAAGATCATGTTTCTTCAAAAAATCAGCCACCTTGTCTGCTCCAAAGGTAAACGAAACACCCCTATCATTCTCACCCCATCCTCTGATGTCTTTATCAGGATCAGCCCAGAGGAGATCGCATATAAGACCTTGGTCTGGCACATCTACAGGTCTTTCTATAGCTTTAATCTGATCCAAGTTTTCCATTTCTGGTGACAGTCCACCATGCATACACAAGATTTTGTCATCGACTACTGCAGCCACCGGTAAACAATTGAAGCATTCAGTGAAAGTTTTCCACAGACGGACGCTGAAATGACGCTTGCACTCATCATAAAATCCATATATTCTATTGATAGAAGCACATTCATGGTTTCCACGAAGGAGGAAAAAGTTGTCCGGGAACTTGATCTTATAAGCAAGCAGGAGGCATATAGTCTCTATACTTTGTTTTCCTCTATCTACATAATCTCCAAGAAAGAGATAGTTGGAATCAGGAGGAAATCCACCATATTCGAATAGTCGCAAGAGATCCAGATATTGGCCGTGTATGTCACCTGCATTACAACCCCAGATGGTAAACCAACTATCAAGCATCAAACCGACCTTGTACATGCAATAGCATCTATTGCATAAATGTTATGGAATTTTTGCATAGACATGTCTTCTCTTGCACTGTGCCTGGATGGTGGCAATCTTACATAATGATTCCTTATTACTCAATGCTAGTTATCAATTGTGTTTTGTCTAATTAGTAAGTTAGTCATTTGTTGTGGTCCTTTTGGATTCAATAACTATGCATTAAAAAAAAGGAAAAAACAAATAAACTTATCAAGTAAACGCAATCAAGCAACACAAATGTTGCATATCCTGAGTTTAACATATTTTGGAGCCTGCAAAAGTCCATCTTGCATTTTTTAACAAAAGCTTTGGGATTCCCTAACCCAAAGCTGTCATATGGAGTTGAATTGGTGAAGCATTTCCTATGAAATAATCACACATGATATAGGAAAGAAGCAACGAGAAAAAGATTAAACACCATGTAGTTATTATATGAATGATCAAAGGTGCAAGAAAATCCTTCATGAACAGTAAGAGAACAAGAAAAGAGAATGATAAAAAGATACCACAAATGTTGATGGGAGCTTCAAGTTCAAGAAGAACAGGCTGAGAAAGAAAGACTTGTTTGGCTGTGAGACAAAGGTTTCGAATTTCAGGTTCAGTTAGCTGAATGCGTTTTCCTCTATTATTCCTTCCTTCCAACAGCCTGTGAATTATCCCTTCCAATCCTTCCATTCCACCCAAGAGGAGACAACTTAATCCCCCTCCACTCTTGCTCTTGCTTTCTTGTTATACCCTTCTTTCTTTCTTGGTTCTTGATATCTAATGGCCTATTCCTTCATGATACATAAACATTATACCAAGAAAAAAATAAGAACAATCGTACTAATGAGGGCAACAAAAAGTCAAGAAAAGTGATCAGAAAACCAAGGCAAAAAGTAATTTATCCGGTGATTGTTAGATGCATGAAAACTGAATCACATCCTTAAGGTTGGAAGAGAGAAACCCGCGGGAGTTGAGATATAGTGGGGCAAGAAAGATTTTTGACTTTGTTTTTGCGGTTGTGATAATGAGGTTTACCTGTTGCCAACTAATAAATCTTTCATTTTTGGGTAAAGATTAAGCTCTCATCCATTTTTCCTCCGACTTGACTGGGTACGCCACCCATTTACTTTTGTTCAAAATCTATTGTTTTTTTTCTGTGATTATACAAAATAATATTTTTGAGGGAGATAATGTAAATACTTATTATTGATTAGGAGCTTGCTGACTATAAATAGACAAGCCGAATAATATATGTTGCTTCTAAATACAGTGGGTACATCTTTTTCTTTCTTTAAATATATATTTATAAATATTTCTTTTAAAAATTTGACTATCAGGATTTTAACTCTGAGTCGGCAATCCACTGTTAAGCTATTAGCCCAATGATGTCTTTCATTTTAGTTAGAAGCAAAGATGCCCATTGGGATTGGAAAATCTTGTGCAGTAGCAGAGAAGATTGTCACCCTCCATATATATATATATATATTGAAATATTATAGATTGGACTTCCCATTCAATCTGCAACCTGAATCCGATACTCATTTTATTTGGTTTACTGACCTCTCTCATGGGGGCCGGCTTGTATGCTTACTTGTTTTGTATCACAGACAATATGGGCACCCACTAACCAAACAGCAGCAAACAACAAAATAAGATTGTCAAACTTAAGCTACAATGAATTAATCTTGTGTCTTTGCCGACATGAAAGTCCAAACACAACCATTTTCCTTAACCAACCCCTTTCACTCCACTTTAATTTTGATGACGATCAACAAGGGGATACACTCAGTACAGACAGATGACAGTCAATGGGAGCGCAGCAAAAGTGGAGTCTTAATTGGCAAGCCGATAATTATGATTATTTCATAGATTTCAGAATTCAATGGGCAAAAGTCGGTCTAAACAAATCCAGAATTCAATGGCATAGATTTCATTTATAAACTTTTTTTTGTCCTGTGGAAGATAATTATGATTATTGCAGAGCCATGGGCCCTGGTTGCTCTGGTACTAATTGAGGACTCATACAGCAGCTACATCCTGATATCTGATCCTATACAGTACAGTTCAACTGCTACCTTGACAAATTAACAATTTTTAATAAAAAAAATTAAGTGCTGACAAGGCACGTCAAGATAGATTTCAACATATTATGCATACCATAAGTTCAATTGTTAAATCACCAAGATGATGAACACGCACATAACACACATCAAAGAAGGATACAAGCATATTCTAGCCTCGTACTGCAGATTCAAAATTGAGACTTGTCAAGGGAGTCAAAATAGGGATGATCCATAGCTGCTTTGGCTGAGATTCTTTCAGCTGGATCATATTTAAGCATCTTCTGCATTATCCAAAAAGAAGAAACTATTAGCTAAGTAAACAAAGCAGGACGGTCACCCCAGTAAGCACAAAAATGTCATTTGTCAAAATAGCGATTCCATCTTGGTGTGGAAGTGACAAAGGTACAAAGTATCATTTGCAACATTAAGTACTCAATAAGAAAGCATTACAATGACGTTTATCAATCAGTAATACTATAATATCCCGGTTTCCATTTCTAGGCACATCTAGACTGGTCGCTAGAGCTAGCAACCTCAGAATTCTCACAAGCTTACCATAAACTCATGATATGACATATTGTGAAAAACAAAGGTCACGATTCTAACTTTGGATGAATTGTTTTATACCCTCTTGCCTGGCCCATCAATGCTCAAGTCCAAAAAGAAAACTTTGCAACTTCTAGATCATGTTTAGAAGACTAAAACACTAAAAGCATGTCTGACATTGCAAGAAAAACTATCATTTTACTTGTTAAATTATCACATTTTCAGATTTTAAAATTTTTTTTATATACTCATGAAAATAGTTTAGCTACATTATTATCCTAATTTAATAGCTATTGACAAAATCATCGAAGTCAATTTTTTATTTGCAAAACTCCTATTAAAAAAATATCTAGAATCAAAATGGAAAAAATCTTTTCTAATTTTTGCTCCAAAATCAGTATTGGCAATAGCAATGCCAAACTCACCCTAAGCCTTAGAGTTGCTTTTACTCTCGTAGAAGCTTACAACAAAGAAATGAAGGTAAAGAACTAGTAATTACTGATAGAATTTCTAACTTTCTTGCATGCCCCCATCAGAGTTCAATTCAAAAAGAAAACTTTGCAACTGCTAAATCATG
>CATIWR010031637.1:0-43671 GCA_949677035.1 Omphalea diandra | reverse complement strand
TATATATATATATATATATATATATATATATATGAAGATAATATATTAATTTATTATTAAATTAATAATATATATATGTATTGTATTAATTTAATATTCTCTTTTAATATTATATATTTAATATTGTATACTTATATATCTCATATATTATATTATTATTTAATATTATTACTTAATATTATTAATATATTATATTATATATTCAAAATTATAAATATCTTAATATCATTAATATAAAATTATATTAATATTTATATTATAATTAAATAACAACAAAACTAGCGACCGAATGTCGTGGCTAGCTACCAACGTAAGGGTGATCGTTCTCGATCCTGGCCTAGGATTTTGAAAATCTTCGAAACCGGACCGTAGGATTGGTCCTTAGAAAATTGAAGGATCAGAATCGGACAGAACAAAATAAAGGATCGAGACTGAACTAAATCTATAATTGGTTCGGGTTTCGTCCAGTTCTTCAATACTATTTGGTTATTTTTTCAATTTTGTCCTAAATTTATTTTTAAAAAAATCATAATTATAATTATTTTAATTTATTTTATTCATATAAACTATTCTTTTAAATATTATGGAATATATTATAGCATAAAATTATTTATTTTGAATGCATAAAATTATTTATTTAAATATATAATATATATATGTATTAAATAATCGATTTTTCGGTTCGGTTTTGATCCTATTCTTGGTACAACTCTTAAAGGAGTACCGAGACAATTTTAAATTAATATAGGTTCAGTTCCAGTCTAGTTCAGTCCTGGTCATTTTTCTATATTTTTATTCCAATATTTATTTCAATTCAGTTTGAAAAACTCCGAGAACCATGCTCAGCCATATAGTGATGAAATTTTCATCGCTTTTAGTGGTGAAAATTTCGTCGCTAAGCTGTCAGCACCGATCTGACACTTATTTGACCCCAATTTTGCCTATAAATTTAGCAATAAATTTCTAATTCATTGCTAATTTTTGAATTTTGTCTGAAATTTGATGTTGTTTAGCTAAGAAAAAATTTCGTCTCTAAATCCATCGCTATTTCTACAGAGTTTTGTAATGTTTGATTTTCTTTTGATTCAATTAATAAAAAACATTTAATGATAAATTTGATCATATTAAGATATTGATATTATTTCATTTGTTTATTGGCTTATTTATTGCCTATATTTGATATTACTATCCTTTTTTTTATTGTATAAATATCTGCCTTGCTGTTTAAATATTTTATTTATCTTTATTATTCAATCCCGCTCTAGACTGTATTTTTGAACAATGAAAATTTCAAATGAGAAATACTGGTCCTTTAGATTCAATTAATTAATGGTCTCCTAATAATAACTTGATCTTATATTGTTTTCATTATTAATTCTAATCTATTATATGATAGATTCTGCCTTTGAATTATCTTGCCTTTATTTTATTCTATTCAAATTTTATTTTATTTTAATTTAATTATCATTATTATGATTATCTTACTGTTGAGGAGAGGGATGATTATCTTACTGATTGTATGGTAGACTTTGCCTTCAGTTTTTATTAGTTCTTTTATCTTAAATATTATTATTATTATTATTATTATTTTTTTAATATTTCATCCATGGTAGGCGTCAGCTTCCCTTTATCTTATATTTACATAACATTTTTCTTGGACTTAGGAGTGATAATTTGTTTCGTATCGTGTTTAATATATCAAGTCGAGATACATATATAATAAAAAAAATATTCAATTCAAATATGACTCTTTTAATTAATCGTGTCAAAATCTTCAACTTTAATGTGAATTTATTTATGAAAGAAAATTGATAATTTGATCTAATTAATCCAGATCAAAATCCTCGCAAAGAGAAATACGTTAAATAATGTGTTGCAAATTGACCATAATGACCTTTTTTATTTTTCAATTAAAATTGATCTTTCACTTTTATATGAAAGCTAAAATAATCATAAAATATTCTATAAAACTATATTTATTGTTTTGATATGGATCAATTTAATCTAAAAGGCATTTTTGTTTATGAAGTGGTATGTTAAATGACACAACACATAAAATCTGCTTAATTAGTTATATCATAATGAATATTAATATGTCATTACATAAAAACATACATTTAATATGAATGCATATTGAAAAATTAAAAATTTTTAGTTTTTAATTAAAAATATTTACATATTAAGAAAACAAAGAGCAAATAATTTAATATAAACAAACAAAAGATTTGATTCAAATATATATATATATATATATATATATATATATATATATATATATATATCATATTTGGACATATATATTTGTGTCATGTATTATATATTAATCCATTGACTTAATTATATAATAACATTTACTTGTGTTTATTGTGAGTTACAAAGTCAATCGATTTAAACTTATTTTTTTACTGTGTCATAAACAATTTATCAATGGAATAATTTAATGGGACCTTGGTTTTTCTAAATTTTGAAACTGATTTGATTTAAAATAATATAAATTTTTAAGAAAATTTAACTCATTCTAATGCATCAAAATTGATTCAATTTTAATTCGATTATAAATCTTTTATTTTTAACTCAATTCTTATGAGTTAATTAATTCATTTTATTTTTTTTCTCTCAATGTCAACAGAGTATATTTTTTCTAGGAAAATATTTTTTGCTCTCTCTCTACAGATATAGACACACACATAGCAAATCCTCTAAATTTAATTTATAAATATTTAAATTGAGTATTTTGAGAATATAATCATCTTGAAGGGCTTGATTTTGATTTTCTTTTGATTCAGTTAATAAAAGACATTTAATGATAAATTTGATCATATTAAAATATTGATATTATTTAATTTTTTATTGGCTTATTTGTTGGCTATATTTAATATTACTATCCTTTTATTTTTATTATTATTGTATAAAAAGCTGGCCTTGTTGTTTAAATATTATTATTTATCTTTATTATCCAATCCCGCTCTAGACAGTATTTTTGAAAAATGAAAATTTCAAATGAGTAATACTAGTCCTTGAGACAGTATTACTCATTTGATTCTCACTATAAAAAGGTAATGAAGAAGTTGAGTAGTTTACGAAGAATCCCAATAATTATCTGAAATATTTCCAATTATATTGGGTGATGACTATAAATTTTCTCTCAAGTTTCATAGACTTATTGTTCAGTATGTTTGGGAGTGAACATTCGGTCAGTTCAGTTTTTACCAAAATCAAATAATCAAAATTTTGGAAAAAGTGAGAAATTAATGTTTTGGAAATTATAAATTTTCCTTCCAATCAACTTATATTAAATTTGGAAAAAATAAAACAGGTTATGATTTGATAGTATTCTTGATTGAGGAAAAAAAAATTTTAATATAAGTTGCTTGTTAGCAATTTATCAAAATACATTGCAACTAGCTTCAAAACGCATCAGATAAGAAATCCCATTTTGCATTATTCGGTGATTGGAAGTTGCTGAAGAATTAGTGTTTTGTTCACTTCTAACACCCATTAATGACTGAAAAGAAACTAGAGATCTTTGCTTCAATCTATATTTTATTGCTCTAATGGAATTATGATATAGATTTAAGCATGAAGAACAATCAGAAACTTTGATGTGTATACGCCAACATTCCTTCTCGTAAAGAAGTGAACTGCGATGCCCATTGGTGGTAGGTTTCATCCCTATATTTATCATTATGACGCAAATACCACCATGGTTGAGTGAGGTTTAAAGAATTATACAAGAATAAATTAGAAATTGGAAGGAATTCAAGAAAGGTTTGAAAAATAATTAAAGATCTAGGAATAAATCAAGAATCAGAGTCAAGAAAGGAAAATCCAATTAAAGAAAGATCAAGAATAGTTCAAAAAGAGGGGGAATTTTGATGGCTGGGAAGGACGGAAGAAGAGGGAAGGAACAACAGAGAAAAGAATTCTGAAAATGGCTCAATTTTTGTAAAATTTTTTAGACTTCTGAAACCTTAAGGAACGATCATGTGATATTCATAATAATTTTTTATTATGACCGAACAAAATACCACTGAAGATAGCATACTTCAAGCTGCAAATTGAAAAGAGCAAATATATATATATAAAGTGATGTAATTGTATATTGATCAGACATTAAATAAATAAAAAGCATATAAATAATTAAAACTTATTGTTTTTAGCAGAGTCAATTAACCAATTTCTAATGATAAATGTTCCTGTTAATGTAGCAAATAAAAATCACACTTAAAATAATTAACTAAGAAAAGAAAATATAAAAAATACATCATAAAGAAACATAAAAATGTTCAATTCTCCATGCCAGAGCCATTCATTTCTTTTTGGTGTCTCGGTAGATGCTAGTAGATAATCCTATTAGTAAATACCTGATTCTTGTTGTTTAGAGCAGCAGTATATTTAAGCTTAAGAATAAATTGGAAACTACAAGAAAGATGAGTATCTATCCCTAATTCTTATATTATTATTATTGTTTAATCCAAAGTAACTAATTGGCCTTGTTATCAATTATTCATTGATTAATTCTTAGAAATTGGTTTTAGGCATGAAGTGGTTAGAAATTTTTCTTCCATATCTAATAGAATATTTCTCCTATTTTTATAACCTACTATATTTATATATACACGCGCCGCATTTCTGATGAGTGAGATCTTTGTTGATTATAAGATACAATAAAATATAAGTATAAAGTAATATTTTGGAATAGTATTAGTTTGAAAACATCATACTTATTTATAGGAAGAGAATGCTTAGCATTGCCATTATAAAATATGATTTTATTTATTAAATTAAATTATTTTTAAATTTTAGAATATTTATATAAATAGCTTAATTATATTATTAATATTGGTCAAATGTTAATTATTAACCTTTTTATATTCAGTTTTTAATAAAAAAATTCATATAAATTTATATAATCAATTAAAAAACATTTTAATTTTTATCCCAAAATTAAATGTTACCATCAACAACGGGAAACACACCCCAAATGTTTCCTTCAACACCACTGTTGATAATTTGTGCTAGCGATCGAAAGGGTGCTGATTATATTAGGTGAAATGACACAGCACGTGGTTGGACTCGGCAGCAGGCCATTGTCGACCAGATTCAAAATTCCGATCATCGTTCAAAGTGACAGGTACGATCTTTAATGAGATTCCGTAATTTATTATAGTGGAAAAATCAAAATGTACTTGGGAAGCCCAAATCTTGTGAATTCTATTTTATCATCTTTTCATGAATCTCAAATATCAAAAAGAGAAACATTTGATGGGCTTTACAATTCAGCAAGATCTTGAATTAAATTTAACTAATTTTGCAAAACAAATGAGGGTAATATATTAAAATTATGAAATTGATTTATATTAAAATAATAATCCATTAATTAAATTTGGTCATTTTAATTAAAGTACAACTTTTTCAGACATACAAATATTACCTTTTTTTCCAGACATACAAATTACCTATCTTGTCCCACAGCAGTTTCTTCTTCTTCTTTTTTTTTTTTGTAACCCAACAGAAAACAAACTTTCATCATCAGCACTTTAATGTTCAGTGCTTATCATCAGAACAGCAACAGCAAAATCAAACACAAACAGCTAGTGCAAGTAAAAATTTTGCTATTATAAACATGAAATGTTCATGTATAATTTATATGTCAAATGTTGGATCCTTATTATTAAATTTTACAATTAAATAAGTCATTCAAAAATAATTTTATGTAAATTCGAACGAAAGATACCATGAAATAGACCAAAACACTTGGATGACACATACAAAGCAATCAAGCATATAATAATTATTCAAATAATCAATATCTTCAATAATGGAACTTGAAGTTGTCTGAGCCTCAGTCTTGATCTCTTGACCACTAGAGCAAGACCTTCTCAGCTTGATGGAAATTTGATGACATCCAACAAATCCAATACCATAATTTTCGATAGAAGGCTAGTAATGATATGGAACGATGACAAATAAAATGAAACCATCACCACGTTAGACTCAAACACATTATGTAGAGGAAAGAAAACAAAATTGTAGGAACTACACAAAGGAAGTGAATGAGGAAGGAGAAAGAGAAGCTAACGTTACAAAGCAAAAGATCTAATTGGTCACAACTCCGATGAAAATTTTACATGCATTAGTGAGAAAAAATCTGTAAAGGTCAAATATTATATAATTGCGAACCTGAACAAAATTTCTATTACCAAGGAAGTCATTAGCCATTAAGCTCAGGAGTATAACAGTGACCTCTCAAGTCTTCTCTGAAAATTTAGGCACCTCCAGATTTGAGCGTATTGCTTAACCTGCATTTAACACACCAATACCCTCATTAGGCTTTTAGTAGAAATTAGAATAAAACAGGAAAAGATGAAAGCTTCTTAATTTTACACATTCATGTATTGCATCAAGTGTTGCCTCAATTCACAAATTGATTTAGCTATTTATAGTTTCCAATAGAACATAAAACATGATTTCGTGAATAGTTATTTGTAGATCCTAACAGAAAGTACGACATGAAAATCACAAAAGTTTGGCTGCCTTTTGCTTTGAGCTTCAAACTTTTTGTGTTTGTCACCGATATTTTAGGTTCACACATGAACATGGACTCCAGAACCAACAAATTTGAAAATGCAATGGCAAATTTTGGTAGGGTCCAATGGGGTCTAACATGAGTTGCTCAATAAAATATATAACCTTCTCAAAAAAATACCAGTCTTTGTACCTAAGAATTTCACAGCAAACTATAAACATGAGCACTTAAAAAATAAAAAAGGGTCTAGCAATGCTGCAGATCTGGACAAAGACAATGAACTACTGAGAAAACAGGCTCCCCATGCTATCTGGGGTACTAGAGGGAAAAAAAAAAAAAGGGAAAGAAAGAAAAAATTGCCCATGCAAGTAAACAAGGCATCCGATATTTATGAGCTGTGTAAAGGAAGATTATACCTTTATTTTGATAGTTACTTGCTCCGTCTTTGGGATGTTAATTTCTGTTGCATTCTTTTTTTTTTTTTTTTGCCGGCAAAGCACTATTTATCAGAGTTACAAAAAATTTAATTTTATTAGGAGTTATGACACAAAGTGAAGAATGTACTAATACCTTCTGTCCAAAGAAACTAAAGTGAGCATCACATTTTTAATAGGGCTAGAAGCAATAGTTCTAAGACTAAAATATGTAGGCAGCTGAGGGCAAAAATAACATTTGAAAGATATTATGAGTGAAACATGCACAAATTCCTATTAGTGGCAGGACGTGAATAAACATTACAATTTACAAATATTTGATGAATGCATTTTATTTTGATTTTAAGTCAGAGGGATAGCTTTGATTGCATTTTAGGTAACCAACCTAAAATTATGTTGATGAGTAGGCATTTGATTTTAAAGTGAACATGATTCTTATTTCAAAAGAATTTCTAATAAAAATTATATTCAACATAATTATCAAATTTCAAAGAACTGCATCACCAATGAGATCTCTCACTTCAAATGTATTCATGAAAATAGGGAACAAGAATACTTATACAGTTTAAATACTAAATCAATAACTTATATTAGTAATGAAGCATGAAGATAAAAACATGATTAAATTTGAACTTCATTAGCCAAAAAAAAAAAAGAGCCTTACTGATTAAAGCTAATATAGATTTATGTTTTCCCTAAATTTCCAGAGCTAATATAGATTTATGTTTTCCCTAAATTTCCAGTCTTGTGGTATTGTCTTAGTAAGTAGTCTAAGAATAATCAGGGATCTCATTCCTTTTGGGTGGTGAAAGTAAAAAATGGCAACACAAACAATTTGAGCCTCCTTTTTTTATTTTATTTTTTTGAAATATGGGAATCATGCAAGTGCACACAAGTCTTGTAGGTTTAGAAAACTTTTCAATTTGACTGTTTATTCTCATATGTTCATGACCCTTCCATTCCATGTAAAAATAATGCAAGAGATAAATACAATAGAATACCCTGATAAATAATTATTTTCAATTTATCAAATATGTTAATACAATTTACTTTCCAATTTCAATTAAAAATTTGAAAAAGATTACTTCTGGAAGCCAATCACTAAAAGACTATTTTAAATTTTCATATTTATATTTGTATCTCACTATAATGATATTATTTTGTGAAAATTTGAAAGCCACTACCCTAGAGAATCTCTGCCCTTACATATAATGCATATAATGCACAAAAATTTGTGATTCAATTAATATTGTAAAATATAAATGTATCTGGTCATGTGTAGGAATAGCAATGGGGCAGGGCGAGAGGCATCCTCCATCCCCTGCCCCGCCCTCCTAATGGGAGGAAATTTTCCCATCCCCGCTTTTGTCGAGATTCCCCGTACGATAAATTTTTTTATTTTTCTATTACTTTCAAATTATTTTTAGAAAAATATAATTTATTACATTATAAATATAAATATTTTATGCTATAAACTAATAAATATATATATATAAAAATATATAGTTATACACAAAATATTTATATATACATCTAATAAATATAAAATTTTATAAAAATGTATGTAATTTTGTTAGGTCCCCATGGAGATCTACTTTGGGGATTCTTGTGGAAACCCACTAGGCGGGGGGTGTAATCCCCACCCCCACCCCATGGAGGAGAAAGGGTGGGGGTTTCCCACCCCGTTGGGGTGGATCCCCACGGAGAGCGGGAAATCCCCTCTTCATTGTCATTCCTAGTCATGTGGCTAACAAGTAAAGGTAGGCATTCGGTTCAAATCGAACCAAATCAAACCAAACTGATAAAAACTAAAAAGCTGAATTTTGAAAGACATAATTGAACCAAATTGAATAAATTTACAAATCCAGTTAAACCGAATCCATTTGGTTCAGTTAAATTATAGTTTAGTTCAATTTAAATCAAATTTTTTTTAAAAATAACTTTTATAATATTTTTAAAATAAATAATTTTATAATACATTTTAAAATATTTTTAATGCAAATAATATGTTTTAACTAATTTTTATATATTTTTAATATAAATAATGAATTTTAAATAAGGTTTAATCATCTTGGTTTGATTTAATATAAGTTCAACCTATTTTGATTTAATTTTAAATAAATTTGGTTTAGTATGGTTTAATCAAAATTTTTTGTATCTAAAAACTGAACTGAGCCGAATTAACCGGAATTTTATTAAAAGAAATTGAATCAAACTAAAATTGTATTTAAACCAAATTAATTCGGCTCGGTCGGTTTTCAGTTTCCACCAATTAGTGCTCACCCTTACAGGTAAGCATTTAGCTCTCAATAGTAGTAGAAGTAATATTTTCAAAATAACAAACTAACAAAATCATAGTGATAAAAAAATCCAGTAATAATTATAAACTAACACTTAATTTCTCATCACAATGCCATTCGGGAGGATTAACAGGTAAAAGAATATTCTTTTTCTGATAAAGAAGGAAAAAAAAATTGTTATTTTTCATTTACGAAAGAATGCAATTCCAATCCTTGACTAAGTTTTTCATATTCATCTTCTATCCATTGTCAAAAACACTGCCTTAGAAGAGCAGGTTCCGCTAGGACTAAATAGTATTGAAAGTTGAGAAGCTTCATCAGAGGTTTCTGTAGAAACTATTTGGATGGAAACATCATAGATTTTTGTAGTCAACTATTCACTCCTGTTATCCATGAAACATAAAGCACAGAAGAAATACTTAAGCTGGGATGCATAAGACCTTAAATCATTATACCAATGTGATAACTAGCTTAAAAAAATTGTCCTAGTGATGCTGACAAGCCAAAAGGTTCAACCCTTTGGGTGTAAATGTTCAACTTCAATCCATTGTTAAATTATGGCACAGTGAGACTAATGCAGGACTGAAACCTTCCCCGGTATACCGCCAGTAGTGACCTCCGAACTAATGATGCTTGATAGAGTCCTAGATCCGCACCCCTAACCCCCCAAAACCTCTTCACATACACATATCTAATGCTGAACTAATATTTCAATACATAGACGGATAGTGCCTTTCAGTATTTGAACAAATCCACAATGGACATGATCAAACTATCTCACCTCACCTGGATCCGAACTCGTTTGCAATGACTGGTAGTTCTACCTCCCTAAGAAAGTACTCATTTCATATTCAGTCCTATCCTGCATTTTCACACATCTATCTTAGCAACCTCATCCCAACCATGCTCCTTTCATGGACATGTTTCTTCACATCAAAAATTGGTTCCAGTTGAGTTAGCCTCATTGAACTTTCCCTTCAACTTAGCAAGAACTTCTTGATTGCACAAAACACCTTCCTCTTGACTCCATTTCAACAAACTTACATTAATCTTATAAAGGGCATCCTTGCATCCTTCATTCCTTTGGGGAACCTCTCTATCATATCCAATTTAATCCTGCTTCAATCACTTCCTGCACTGTTGAATTGCAACATGCATAATAAACATTCTACTTTACTGATGTAGAAACCCCTAAAATTCTATGGTACTTCTTGTTAACCCTCCATATTAGATCAAGTTTTATCTATTAGAGCTATGACATCAACAAGAAAAACATGCACCAAAAGACATCCTCCAATCTATGCTAGTCAATAATCATAAAGCAAAAGAGAAGCACTCTCAAGGTTGAAGCTAACTATTGTTTGCTTAATAAAAAATGGTGGTATGGCCCATCAACTTTTGTATAACAATAAAAAGATCTTATAACATTAAAAAAGATGAAGATAAGACCCACTATATTACTATAAGCAGAGGAATGAGAACAAAAACATAGATTCAGTCACAATTTTAGTTTTCATGTGATGAGGGCAATAGGGTGCCTTTACACTCTCTATGTAGCATGAAAATCGAAAGGCACAAATATGGAAAACAAGGACATGTTATTCTCAAAAAAAAAAAAGGAAATGGAAAAGCCACAAAAATGTGTAAATATAAAAAATATAGGCATATTTTATAGATTTTAATTTTTTATGCAAAAGTATAGGTTATATTGAATTTTAATTATGACTATATTCAGAATACTATCTGCATAATGAAGTTTATGGAAGCCTATATTCAGTATCTTAAAAATTAATGCCAAACAATTATCACTTAACTTGTACTGAACTTACCAGTCCAAGCCCTCAAAGAGACCTTCTCCTTTAATGGCAGAAGTTTTAAAAATTGCCCATTGACGATTCTTAATCTTGTGCAACTCCAAAGCCTCTGTAATTGCAGCATCATCAAGTGCACCGGGAAGATCCTGCATAATAACAAAAGAAGAAACTCCAGAACAAAAGGCACAAATTTGATAGAAACATTTGTGTGCAAAGGGATGTTGTATGTGGAGAAATAGAACATAATAAATGTTACAACTTCGGTTGTTTTACAAGCAATGAAAGCTTGAGAGGTCATAGCTAGGATCCTCATTTAAGTCAAAATATCATCAGATTTCAAAGCTTTTTTAGTTTTGTACAAATCTTGAAGAATAGACAACAGGGCACAGAAATAAACCTGTTTGTTTGCAAAGATAAGAGCAATGGCTCCTTTCAACTCTTCCTCCTGCCAAAACACTCAAATATGTTAACTGGAAATAATAAAACATATGGTAAAATGAATGGGCATTGATATCACATTTTTAATGTCTAAAATACAAAGGTTGACACTACTTAAAAACCTAAGGATCAGTAAGTAATTTTCTGCAATGCTGAAAATGACAACATGGGAGACTTTCAACTTTGTCAGTGGTGAAGTGAGAGTTCTTAGTAGAGGCAAATGGTTCTGATTGCAACAGGATCATAAACTAAAATTTTAATTCTCACTAGAACCTTTTCATGAGAACAATGTGTGTACAAGGAGTAATTTGCTAAAGTCCTAAAGAAAGAATGTCAGATAATAATAATAAAAAGCTGCCAATTTTGATGAAGAGGATTAGCGAAGTTTAACATTATAATCATCACACCAGATTTTCAATGCTTAAAAACTATAGAACGAACTCACCTCTCTTATCAAAAAAATATCTTTGTACCACAATTACAAGAAATAAATAACACAACATTTTCACAAGATGAGCAGATGGCAAAATTTAATATATCCGTGTAATGTTATAAACCCCAAATTCTCCCATTCCAGAGGAAACACTGACCCCACTAACATGGATGCACTTGCAAACAGGTATGCACAAACACACAAAGGATCCGCAACGTTTGCAATCATTTTATGGAAAAAATCAAATTTCTAGAACAAAATTTTAGCAACAAACATGAATCACTAAATCTTATAACATAACTTTTATATGAAAGTGCAGTTGAAAAACAAGAGGAACTGACCTAGGATTGTCATTCGGATGAAATTGTGCATTACATCATACAACATTTGACCTATGTACTATAAGCCAATATTTTGAGATCCTCATTGTGCAAATTACAATTTAATCAGAAGCTCTTTGGATAATTTGTTTCAATAGTTACTGAATTATGATCAAAATTTTATTTTAATTAATTATGTTCAATTAGATCACTTAAGTATTATTATTATTTCAATTAACATAACCTGACCAAATTAAGATCTTAGAATTACACAAAACCCATAAAACATAGCAAAAATAGTGCAATTAAATTTCAATTACATGTAATTAAAAACAAATAGACAAATGTTAACTACCACTTGACAATTCATTGAGTTGATATCCTTTAATTTGACCAGATGATGTTAATTGAAACAATAATCATATTTAAGTGACCTAATTGAACAAAATCAATTTTTAATGACCATAATAAAATTTTGGTCATAATTCAGTGATCATTGAAATAAATTCTGAGATTGATATATCTCATTAGCCAAAACAACAAAGAAGGATCACATGATCTACATTTTTCTTGATAATTTAATGCCTATGGCCACAAATGTTTACATCAAATTTAAATATGTACACAGATTAGCAATAGGCACCAACTTTCATACTAGCTTACTGTTCAAATTAAAAATAAACTAAAGTTATATGTACCTCCAGGATTGCATGAAACTCATCTTTAGCAATTACCAGCCTATCAGTGTCACTTGAATCGACAACATAAATGACGGCTTGAGTGTTCGGAAAATAGCATCTCCAATATGGTCTGTGGCATAAAATATAATTAGCAGTGAGCTTGAGGCATTAAAATACTATTTGGTGAGCTTTAGGCATAAAAAACAAGTATGCAGTGAGCTTGAGGCATTAATAAACGATCAATTGTCCCATGATCAGAGAAACAAACACAAGTGATGAGGGCATAAAAGCAAAAATACTAAACCATCATAAGGAATTGTTATTATATGTATGCTTTTGTTGATTGGGAGACCCATTAAACCTAGGCGAGACAATTTTTTTTTTTTGGGGGGGAAAAACCTCTCCTGTCTAAGCCTAACTAGAAGTATGCATAACGTAGTTGCTAACCTTGGATTTTGATCTGAAGACTTCTTTGCATTAGTATGTTAAAAAAAATTATGATACTATCCGGTCTCAAGACTTCAGTTGTCACACAATCAGAGAAACTAACACAAGTAATGAGGGCATAAAAGCAAAAATCCTAAACCATCGTAAGCAATTGTTATTAGATGTATGCTTTTGTACATTGGGAGACTCATTAGGCCTAGGCAACACAATTTTGGGGGTGCGTTCGTCTTCTGAAATCCTATCCTATTTAAGCCTAACTAGAAGTATGCATAAGTTGCTAACCTTGGATTTTGATCCCAAGACTTCTTTGCATTAGGATGTTTAAAAGGTAGTTATGATATGACCTATATATATATATATATATATATATATATATATATATATATATTATGGAAAGAGGAAAGGATAGAAGTGTATTAAGTGTATGCATCAATTCTCAAGAAGCAATAATCAATTTGCAAGTTATCGCCTCTATATAATCTTTTCAAAAAGAATATGATGAACAACATTAGATTTCACAAGACTCTGAAATCCAACATCGCATAATCAATTAAAAAAAAACCAAATAGTGTATATCACAGACCAAGGGAATCGAGACCGATACCAATATAATGCAGATTTAATTTGTAAGAGAGGAACATAAAGTACCCCTGTCAAGAAGTTACCTGATACTTGTTTGTCCGCCTGCATCCAAAAGAGGGCAAAATAATCTATTAAAACAAGAAAATGACACAATTTTGACTTTTGATCACTGAAGACATAAGAAAATAGGGATAATAATCCAAAAGCACCAAAACTTCAGTTCAACTGTTAACTACGATCAATTCTATGCATAACATGGGAGAAAGAGAATGGAGGGGTGGGGAGGGAAGGGCCTTCTCACAAGTCAATGCACCTTTGACACTTTGTGAAATTTAACTTAAATTGAAACATATAGCCAAGAGGGGTGAAAGCATAATACAAACATCACATGCCAAATTTCGGAAATTCTATTTGAATTTTAGAGGGACTGAATGGGGTATATATAAGCATGGCTAGCTGACACTCATAAGCAATAGGGACAATTAACCACATTGATCATAGTTCCTTGAACAAGAAGTAGAACTAGTATCGTAGAGTCCATATTGAACAACAATTTTCTTTTGCTCATAATCTCTACAGAGTCCATCTCCTAGTTCAAGTGATCTAATAATAAGAATTACCAGCTACATATATAGAAAAAGCATTGTGTCTCCTGATTCAGTTTGCAGTCAGCTTTCAAGCAATTGCTTGTGCAGCCACGGAGAAAAGGATAAGAAAGAAAGAAAAAGGGGTCTTATTGTGTTTCCCTTGAAATTTCAGTCTTGGTAACTTGGGATATCTGATTGCAGAGCCCATATGTAACCCTCGTTGCAGGGAAGATATGGTCTTGAGAATCAGCTTAGAAGCCATATCATATTTATCCAACTCCTTAGCTTTGCAGTTATGATAATCTTAGACTCATCATAATCATAATGTACCATCATTTTTGTCGTGAAAACCTCTATGCTCTGGTGCTAAGTATAATTTGAGATTATGCATAAGTACAGAGATCCATCAAAACAAATGAAAAGAACACACGACAAAATGAAGCTTATTTTTTGTAACAGGAAGACAAGTAGCTTCATAAACGCTCATTTTAATAGTGAGAAGTGATCAGTAGCTAGTCTCATAGAGCATATATAACCTAATCACAAATGCCAGTAAGAGATGCCGGTCAAAAGGGAATAAATTAGCGTACCAAGATCCCATACTTGAAACTTGATATTGTTGTACTGCACTGTTTCGACATTAAATCCGATTGCTGCATCCAAAAACAAATGGATCAGTTCGAAATTCTCAACAAGATGGCAAATCAAACAAGAAAATTTTACATTATCATTTATCAGACTCCATTGCGTCAAATTTTGCTTTTTGTTTCACCATCTAAATAAATCTTATAACCCAATGAAACTAGCAAAGAAAGAGTACCAACTTGGGATGGTGGACACGACTTCGCCCATCTGAAGCCGATCTGCAATAAACCCAAAAGATAAGAACATCAAAATTCAGCAATGACCCATTAGGTAGAAACGCAAAACGAGAAAAGGTCACTTAGAATCAAGAAGGAGAAGGGAGACACGCACACAGAATCGTAGTTTTTCCCGCATTGTCTAGGCCGAGAACGAGGATCCGAGCCTCTTTGTTACCAAATAGCGAAGTGAACATTTTACTAAACAATATACCCATCCTTTCTGCTTCCCCTAAGAACCAAAAATCAAGTTTATGTACGTAGTTGGATCTGATCTGCAACGCAGAGCCCTGTTCCTCTCTGCAGATATTATTAGTAAAAAAAATAAAAATTAAAAAAGTGACAGCGTCCAGTTTACGAGACAAAGATGCAAAGAGTATACACGGACGTATAGATGTTATTATGAGTACTGAAAGTTGAAACAAACCAGAAGAGAAAAGGAGAGGGTCTGCCTGGCGAAAGATGGTTGTTATTATGAAGGTCAGAATGGAATTGGAAGAAGTTATGGCGCGGTTTATGCGAAAGCTGAATTTGGGGTTGGCAAGGGAGAGAGGAGTTCGTTAGTGTTTTTCTTGCTCACTTTTGGAAAACAAGAATGGAAAAACATGTAATATAATCAACGAAGAGAAGAAGAGGCAGTGCTGGCGGTGTGTTATTTGTTCTGACAAAAGTAGCTCAAAACTAAAAATCTAGCAGCTGAGAAAATTTGGGCCAGGCCTCAGCCCAAGTTTTCAAACTAATTTGGGAAATTTTATTTTCAATATATTATTTTCTTTTTATCCCACCTTAAAATTTGATAACTTATATTATTGATTTACTCTAAATAAATTACTTTTTCACTCTTATTACTTATATACAATCTCTTTATATTATTAAAATCTATCACATTATATAAATTAACTAAAACTTATGTACAACCCTTTATATTATTAAAGTTTATCACACTATAATTTTTTTTATTAAAATTTACCACACTTTATAAATTACACTTTATAAATTAACTAACAAAAATATTTTTATTTTATATATTAATGAATCAAATTACACCAATATCTTTTATTGCATATAATTGCCACAAATATCAATATAATTGTGTTCAATAATGAAAAGTTTCATATATTGATCGCATTGAAGAATTTGAATCACAGTCTTAATAATATAAACATTGTCATGCTATAAATAATTAATTTAGATGATACATTATATTTAATTAACAATATTTGAATAATTTTACAAATATAGGAATTTTTGGAAATAACGAATGTTATTATAAGGTATTTATCTTGAATTAATGATTTATTTTAATATAAAATATTTAAAGGTTATGTTGAAAATGTGTTATGCAATTAAAAATGAAAAAAATGGGTTGTAAAAATTAAAATGCTAGAAAAAAAAAAGGGGGAATTGCGGAAAGAAATTTTTAAATAAGGAGAGGTTGTAAAAAGAAAAAAAATTGTAAATAGAAAATAGGAAGTTTTAAACAAAATTTCCCAACTAATTTTGGTTTGAGTCCATCTTCCCATGACCTGCTAATCGAAAGTTGACAAATTAATTTTGATTCTATTTTTGTGTGTTTGATTATTTTTGTTCAGTTTATAAATAATAAATTATATTTTACAAAAAAAATGAACTTACAGTTTACAAAAAATAAACTTACACTTTATAAAAAAATGAACTTATAATTTATTATAATGAATCTACAGTTTTACACGAAATAAGCCTAAACTTTATAAAAAAAATGAATTTACAGTTTATAAAAAATGAACCTACACTCTATAAAAAAATAAACATACAATTTACTGATAATTAATTTATAATTTATATCAAATAAATCTTCATTTTATAAAAAAAATAAATCTATAATTTATAAAAAAAATCTACATTTTATAAAAAATGAACTTACAATTGACTAATAATGCATTTGTAGTTTATACCAAATAAACTTCTAGTTTATATTAAAACCACAAAATGATCATATAAAAGTTTGAATAAGAAATGAACATATAATTTATTTCTAATAAACCCACACTTAATGAAAAATGAACCTACATTTTACAAAAAATGAGCATATGATTTTAAAAAAATGAATTTATAGTTTATACAAAAATAAATATATAATTTATAAAAAATGAACTTATAGTTTATTAACTGAATATGACGAACGTTAATATTTTAAGGTAATGAGGCGACCGTTTTTTTTTTTTTAATATGTGATTGGCTTTAGTCCATGTTACGATATGGATGTAAATGTATGGTATAAAAACCCTCAAAAGTTTTATTTAAAAACTCAATGTAATTTAAAAAATTTATAACATTTTAAAGCCTTTGCTTGTTTAAATTATTGTAAATTGATTTTTAAAAAGGATTTTTTAATATTTACTATAGGTAATAATTTTATAATATATTTTTAATACAAATAATAAGTTTTTAATAGAATTTATAGTTTTAAATATAATTTATATATTTTAATATAAATAATAAATTTAAATAAATTTGAATCATTTTATTTGATTTAATATAAGTATAAATTATTTTAGTTTGATTTAAAATTGGTTTGATTTGGTTCAAGTAAACTAAATTTTTTATAAAAAGTCAAAACTAAACTCACCAAAATTTTTTAAATAAAAATCTAATTGAACTTATGTGAAAATTAAATGAAAAATATTAAACCAATTCAATTTGATCAATTTTTTTATTTAAATCGAATTTTGCTGAACCCTAAATTGGAATATGGAGGATCGATCAAGCAATATTTTGCAAATAATTATTCTATCTTCTTGCTTGCTGCAGGCCAATAGATTTAGAGACAATGAACATTTATGCAAATCTCAACATACAAAAACATAAGTTAATTTTTCAGTAGATACTCTCATTAGAATAATTAACTTTTCAGTAGACACTCTCATTAGAATAATGATCAAGATGGGATCCTATTTTAGTTTTGGCCATTTCCATTTATTTAAATTAGTAAAACAACAATAATTTCAAAACTTAAGGGTTTAAAATTTGTTTTTTTCCTTAATTATATAAATTTAATTATTGAGATTAACACCTAAATAATAAATATTTATGAATTCACCACGTCAATATGAAGAAAATCCCCCCAAAAAAAAAAGACAAGTGCTAACATTAATTTAATTTCTTTTAAAAATTGAAAGAGAGTAAAGAATTAGGATAGGATAATAATTTAATAAACAAATTGACCAAAGATCTATAGCATGTCAAGATTATGTTTGGTAAGGTATTGTCAAAACTATAATATAATTATGATTGCATTACATTTTGTATTACTTTATTTGATCATATGAAAAAATTTTATTGTAATGTAATCAATTTGTCTTAATTCATATAATATTCGTTACATATAAAAATATATATAATCATATAACTATAGTTTTAATTTTAATTTCATTACGACCATCACTCTTATTATTTTTAATACCATTATCACTTCTATTAAGATGATCTTCTTCAACTATCAGTCATCAACATCGCCATCTTTGACTATCATCACTATTTAGTTGTTATTATTGTTCATTGTTATTATCAATATCATTATCATTTTATAGTCACTAATTTAAATAAATAAAACAAAAACTGTAATTACAATCTCATTTGATTGCATTACATCATATTTTTTTATTATATTACTTATAATTACATCATTGAATATAGCCCACAGGTCCATCGGATGATCAAAGGAGTAGAAGAGAATACTAAGTACCTGATACTAACTCTAGTACCCGTACAAGCATGACGTATTTAATTATATGTTGTTTGAATAGGATCAACACATATTTGTAAGAAATTCTGCAACTATCAACATTGACAATGACACATCAATTCATATCATTTAAGTGCAAATATCTACATGAAACCACCAATTTTCATGAACTACAGTAAATCATAGCTTGAAAAGTTAATTGGTAGATAAGACGTTTGAAATGTCCATCTCGTAACAAGCATAATCAAACAGAGAGTGGTGAGTCCCGGTTAACACTACTGTTTATTATGTATTCTGCTTAACTACAGAGTTAAATCCATTTATACTGTGTAAGTTATTGGTACCCTTACTATGTATTATTTATGCCAATAATGATTGCAAAAACAGGGGGGATTGAGGGGAGGGTGGAAATGGACAGAGCCCTACTACTTCATTGCTATATACCCCGGTCTACAGAGCAGACTGGAAAATCATCTCAGCAAGTTCCTGCAACGGCACACATAAATGCCATATTAGATTCCATCCCTAATGTGACAAATCTTAAATATGAAAGATCTAACTTGAATTCAGAACTAATCTTTTCACGCAGTCTATTCTTATGCAAACAACTTAATTTTCTTGAATGAGAGAGATTACTTGAGTTGAACAAGTATTTTACAGAAATAAGGGATGGAAATCAAAATAAAACAATAAAAACATCTGAATGAAAGATTTCCATGCATATATGGTTAATGCTCTAGAACTGAAATCATATGCATGCTGTGAAAGATAGAGAGAAATAGAGAGAATTTCATAGTGTCTCCATTCAATATGAAGATAAGGTGGAGACGGATATTTTGTGCTTACTGAAGCAGTTGTTGCTATCACCAAAGGAACACAGAAAAAATATTAATTATAGAATTACCTGCTTAGCAGAAGGAACCTTCGGTTCACCCCATTCAAAGGCTTTCTTTTCGAGCATTTCAAAATCAGCCTTGCCAGCCTGGTTTAACATGAATTAAAAATCAATTAGCAGCAAAAATAACAAAGTAATTAAAACTAAGAAAGAAAGAGGCAATAAATGGAAGCATAAGCATATTACCTCTATTTGTGCTCCAATATCTGTGTCAAAGCTTTGATAGCGCTTGCGAACAAGCTCAGCCAAAGAACCATCCTTCATCAAGGACAACAAAATTCATCAGAAAAATATTCCATAAGAATTCAGGGGAAAGAAATAAATAAATGAATACTCACCTCAATCAACTTAGCAACATTACGGAGTCCACGAGCTAAGGTATCCATTCCACCAATATGAGCAATGAAAATGTCCTCAACATCTGTACTCTCTCGTCGCCTGAGAATCATTAACTCACAAGTGACTATTAGGATCAACTACAGAGAATAAAGAGGTCCATAACAAAAACACTGCATTCTTTTACACAAAAAGGAAAAAAGAAAAAGAAAATTGATGTGTAAGAAACTAACAATTTTGCATCAAAATTGAATCCTCCTGGAGCCAACCCTCCCTGTGACCAAGAAAAGGGAAACCAGATAATGTCATCCCATCTGAAAATGGGAAGGTCTTGAATTTTGCATGACCAACTTAAAGTGATATAGCCTTACATTTTTTACCACACTAAGCATAACCATAGTTGCCTCTGCAACATCCATCATGAACTGATCTGTATCCCATCCTGCAGAGACAACAATAATCCTACGATGCACCCTTTAAAATTCTCAAATCATTTTAAAGCTATTCAATAATGTAGCTGCAAAACATGAAAAGGTCAAAGGTTTCTTATTATCAATTACCAATCTGCGGGTCACCAGTATTTGCATCAATATTTCCCAGTAAACCATTGATTCTTGCAGTTTCAAGCTCATGATGACAGCTGTGAAATGCAAAAGTATAACAAGTGGGAAAATTTTTAATTATATTCATATGCAGTAGGAAACAATATCAAGTAACAAGGAAGCAATACATAAGTCATATTATGTACCTATGACCAGAAAGAGTGGCATGGTTGCACTCAATGTTGAGCTTGAATTCTCCTATAAAATGAAATAACAGACATTAAGTTAATTATTGCCACCAGACTCACCAAATATAAGTCAATTGTACTTGCATATGATAATAACTGCAAAGAATAATTTTACTGCTTAGAGGTCCATTACTAGAGCATGGATGCCTCAATGTCATAAACTAATAGGGAAATTTTAACAATCAAGTGACAGTCTGCATATTTGGGTGCACAAGCATGTGTCTAAAAGTCAAATTTCACATGCATATAATGATTGTTTTATGGAGAATGAAATCCCAATAATCACCTATGAGGCCATATTTTCGCAGAAAATTAGCTGCTGTTGCAGCATCCCAATCATACCTGCCAAAATAACAACATTAGTAAACACAGAAGCAACTCCAAGGCAAAGAAATAAATAAAGAAGAAAGCATACTGGTGTTTGGTAGGTTCTTGGGGCTTGGGCTCAATAAGGAAAGTTCCTGAAAAGCAGAGAATTGATAAATGAGTTACATATATGTTACACCCATATTGATAATGAAATTCACTCTATTACAGCTTTAGGGTTTTATTTTGACAAGTCAACATAACTCAAGTATGATGCACAAGTTACAAAATGAACATAATATACCATTGAATGCAATCTTCTTCTTGTAGGCAACAGCTGCTTCCATGAATCTTGCCTGTGCATATCAATAACATGAATTATTTATAAGAAAACACTCTTCATGATGCAAATTCTAGAAATCGAAATCACTAAAAGGAGATGATTCACACTATGAGATATTTTATACATCCACACATTCTAGAAAGAGATGAATAGTACCAAATGATCAAGCTCCCTTTCCATATCGGTGTTCAAGAGAGACTGATAACCCTCACGTCCACCCCAAAAGACATAATTTTCTCCACCCAAGTAATGTGTGACCTGTTGAGAAATGCTAATTATAACATACTTGCCATCTTGGGCAGCAGTGTAGTAAATGCAAGTTATATTAATGCAACCATGTGGTCCTCAGATTATGCACACACCTCAATTGCTTTCTTAACTTGAGCTGCAGCATACGCATAAACACCTATATCGGAACTGAGAAGAAGAGTCCAGTCTCAAGTAAATATCACTACTAGCACAACATTCAATGAAGGATGAGTGTACAGTACCTAGTAGCAGCACCATGCATAAAACGAGGATGCACAAACAACTGAGCCGTGCCCCACAAAGGACGAATCTTAGTTCCCTGCACGATCACATGATTGAGGCATATAAAAAGAGAACAGGACTTTGTAAACCCAGAATACATGATAAGATTCAACTGTTGGTGTCTGATAAAAAAAAAGAAACATCAATCATGCTGATGTCAAAGAACCATAAGACTAATTTCCTTGTATCTCATCACCAAATTGGGATATAATACACTAACTCCGAGCACACCAATGTGTTGAAGAAAAGACAAGGTGACCATTAGGCTATTAAGTCCACCATAGTACTTGACAGTCAATCATCTATAAACTTTCCATTTTTGCTCAGACAACATTAAATACTACTTTTTTAAGACCAACCAGCCCTGGTTGATACAGGTTTCATGATAAAAGGATAAGTGAAATTTGAAGTTCCCACAAACAAGAAGGAGGCAGAAAAAGAAAACTATTAAGGAAAAAAACCCTAATTCAACACATCCAAAAACAGATCAGATATTTCTTAATGCCAATGGAGGATGGAATAAAAGCAACAAAAGGAAAAACATATCTATAATCTAAACAGCATATCAAGTAACTAACAAGAAAGTGATACAACCATTGAGGGTTCACAGAAGCAAGACATGGTACATGGAAATGGAATAGATCAAGTCCTACTTCATAGACCATTAATTAATGCAAAATTACCTGAAGCTCCTTAGCAAGGGCCACCACTTCATTCAAGTTTGCATTACTTTCCTGCAACAAAATTAAAAAACCAGATTAACTAGTTAGGTATGCAGACCTATGATCAATGAAAGTATAAATCATCTAGATTAAAGAACGCTTTCAATTGAAGAATGCTTTCAATGAGAGGAACAATTTTATTTGCCCAAGGCTCAAATCCAAAACAATCAATCCATTCTCCCTAACTCTTAAGAGTTATTTCAAATTCACCTACCTCAAGAGTATTTCCCTCAGGGGCTATATCCCTATCATGGAAACACCATCGATCAACTCCAAGCTTGTCAAGGAGTTCAAAATTAGCTCTCACTGCATTGTGTACAAATAAAAATCGGTAAAAAGATACAAAGCCATTTACACAACATCATATGTTAAAAAGAGTGATTAATATTTATAATTTTACTTCTTCTTTTCGCCATGGCCAATGAATTGGTACCATCCTCCCAAGGCCAGAATTTGGTTGGTGCACCAAATGGGTCACTTCCTGTTCCACGGAATGTATGCCAAAATGCAATGCTGAATCTCATCCAATCCTGTGACCACAAATAACTTTCAATTATCATCAAGTTGTTGATACAACCAACATAGGTCTCAGAAATTGTTAGCAGCAATGAGTTTTCCATTTGTTAGTTCTGATTAATGAAAACTGTTAAATCATGTTGTGTGGGATTTCTTTTTTAAGTAGAGAATTTAATGTTCTGCCTATTATAAAAATACTAATTCACCATAACAATCAAGTTTAGTTTTTTGGAAAAAAAAAAAAAAAAAAGCCCCCCATTTTCGCACCTATATTATAGGTGCTTCATTTATACAAAAATATTGTAAGTTTTAGATATTAGTAGGTTGTAGTAAAACCCTAATAACAATTGTAATAATAATATTAATATCACTTTAACAAGGATTTCTTTTAATTAAATTTAATGCTACTGTTAGATAATAGTAATATGTATAAGATTATGATCTACAAAACTATTTAGATAAAAAAAAATATTTATCAAATTTTATCATATGACAAATAAGTGATTATGAACTATATAATATCTCATGTCATAATACTTGACTAAAGAGACTATAAACTGAATGTAAATATTAATTGAAAATTATATAAAGAAATAAAAAAATTGAAATAAGAAAATAACTAAAGAGGAAAAGAAAATTAAAGAAAACCCAGTTATTGTTTACCTATTAATTTAAAGGTTTTATTTTGGGACCATACACAAATTATGATTGTATTTATTCATTTTCAGGTGATAAATTAATATGTAATTTATTTATTCTTTAAGAAATTAATATGTAATTTATTTATTATTTAAGATAATAACAACAACAACAACAATAATAATAATTTGTAACTAAAGGGCCAATACCATATTAAGAATGGAACAGTACCTTCATTTTCTTCCCAAGAATCGCTTCTTCTGCATTATACCATTTGAATGCAAGTGGATTCTTGCTAGAAGGACCCTGCACATAATAATGAAAACAGATTTTTGATATCAAAAAACCATTCCCAAATGAGATTTCCAGCAGCAGAACAAACTGACAAACACATGCAACAAGGATAAAATACAAAGAGACAGTAAAATATAAATCTCCAGAAGAGAAGTGGAGCTGTAGAGTTAAAGAAACGTAAGCTCATACACCGGATAATGGCACATTAAAAAGAGCAAACACAAGTAGAGATTAAAAAAAAAAAAAAAACCCTTCACCTCATACTTAATTTTGGGAATGCCAGGGAAAAACTCCCCTTTCCATTCATCTGAATCACTACATTCACCGCCAAGATCAGCAGGGCATGTCGGCGGACCAGCAATCTGAGTACACGACAATGAAACCAAAGTGATGAAAATAACTTAAAAAGAAGATTTTAGTAAACAAGAAGAGAATAACAAGTGCATTTCTTTCTCCTAGACGAAAAAAAAAATCTCATAGAAAGCGATCCTCTTTGAGCCTTACCACCACACCAAAAATGACTACGTTCAAGAGAAGGAGAAGCCACAATATGTTCCCACCCTTGCTCATCTTAATCAAACTGATTCCAATTTTGCAGCAGACAGAAAAACAAGGAACAAACAAAGGATTATTAATTGGAAACAAGTAAAAATATACTATGAAGCAATGACAGATATGTGTATAATGCTCTGAAAATAACAAGCAATGACACATAGCTATACATGACCCAATCTAATAATTGTATGAGAAATTTTGGGATAACAAAAAGCACATACATTTGAACTAAAGAGCCTGACTAATAACCAGTAAACAAAAACAAAAGTGACAGACAACCTTTGTCAAATATCTCCAAACCCATCAGTAAAAAACTTGGTTACTGTAAAAAAAATCATTCTGATTTTTAAGAGTTTGATTACTGCAAAAATTTATCAAAAATTTGGTCTTTTAGGAAACTAATTGAGATACAAGCACGAAGAAGAAAAAAACATTTGCGCGTATAGAAAATCAAAGCTCAAAAAAACTGAAATCAAATAGCAAAACAGAAACGAGAAGAAGATTCACCTCGAGAGAGAGAGAGAGACTTGCAGAAAAAAGAATGATGATAGCAACGGAAAATAGCAGACTCGAACAGATAGAGCTGTAGCAGACCGCTCTCATATATATATATACATATATATATAGAGAGAGAGAGAGTTTTGATTTTGCAAACGGATAATTATCGATCATTGAATTTGATTTCAATTTGGAAACAAATTTTCGTCAGATCAGTGCGGCAACTGAAATGATTTGTTTAAGCTTTTTACAACTACTTAATATTATTTTGTCTCCTTTCCCTTTTTGCCCTTACTGTACATTTGGATATTCAAATTAATATGGGGTAAATTTGTCATTGTACATGTAGTTCGCGTGTTTTACCAAAAAAGGTTTTTCTAAAGGAAATCAGAAAGGTCTTATCCAAACTATCGGGAAAAAAAAAAAAAAAGTGGTGAGACACCTCTCTCTCTCTCTATATATATATATAATTGTTTTTAAATTTATTCTCCACGTAAATAATTATTAATAAGCACTTCATTTACATTTTCACTGTAAAATAAATGCTTTTTAGTTTTTAACTGAAAACATTATTCTTATATGATTATAATAATATAATTAGTTTTCAATTTTATGTCATTTTCATTCATATATATATATTTATAATTTTGGTGTTATTTATTTAATTTTTTTCTCTTGCAAAGCATCTATAACAATTATTTTTTATCCATATATTTGATGAATTTCAATTAATTTGGTGAACCGTTAGTGCTCAAAAACTCATAAAAATTAGATTTATAATGTTTTGACCTTTATGTATACAAAATTCTTTTATTGTTGCATTTGTTGTTGGAGTTTTTCTTTTTCTTTTATTTTATGATATACTAGTTACATTTAGAGAATGTTATACAATAATGTTATTTTTAAATAAGAATAGTGTTTTTTAATATGTTCATTGTAATATAAATAGATGTATTATTATGAAATAAAATTTCATTATTGTCTTTTATTTGATTAGATAGTATTATATATTGAAAATAGGTGGACACTGATACAAACTCAACACACACACTTACACATCAAGAAAAAAGAGAGAGAATATGAATGCAAATATTTATTAAACTCACTCTTGATTCTATATTAATCTATTACTAATTCTTCAAAAAAAAATCTATTACTAAATATCCAATTTTTAAATTAACATATTTTATAGCTAGTGAACTAAAATATAATTTATTTTTAAAAATAATCTATAATTCATTGCAAATTATTAAAAAATTTATATATCTAACTCTATTGTTAAATAAAATTCATACTTAAAATACCATACATTAAAAAAGAAAGATAATCCATAAGGGTTAAAATGATAACATACGAGTGTATAACAAACATAAAAAATATAAAAAATAAATAAAATTTGATGTTAGATAAGATCCTCTGCATTATAAGAATCACCTATAGGATTATTGTGATAAGAAACATTTGGAGGAGGATTTTCAAGTCGTTCAATGAAAAACTGAAATCTAGGAGGAACAAGGGAATTCTTCTCACAGCCATCTTATTTGCTTTTGCATCTATTGTTGCACAAACTCAATTTGCTCTTGCATTTATATTTGTTGCTGCTCCATCAACACCTATTGTGTAGGTGCTATCTCTTTTTGTCTATAAAACTCAACCTTTAAGTCATCTTATTATGTGAATGAGTTAACACTAGAGTAAAAGTATAATTCAAATACTTGAAAGTCTGTACTATAAACACATTGCTTCTTTTGTTCTCATAGTCTCTAATCATATCTAAGTTTCATCTACTTAGTGAGACTCACTAGATCCCTATTCTAGTTGAGAAATTCTCTCATTGATAGATACATATTTATAATGTATTAAAGAAAATTGTGCATAATTTGTCAAGTCATAGTATATCAAGAAAAATTAAAATATTTTTTTTATCTTATATCAGTATCACATGATCTAACATCAATATATTTTAAGGTATTCTTCTTAGTGTAAGTACCTCCTAATAGTTAATGAGAAAAAATAATACATCCTTCTCTTTTAACCTAAATAGGACATCACATTTATAAAGTTGCTTCATATATATAAAGTAATTTTGTATAATTGAAAAGGTAAGAGCAAAAAATAGAAGTAATATTGATAATTCTTTTCAGAATGTTGCATGTGTGATGTGACACCATTAATATGGCATGTTAGCCATGTTGTCTCGTCTAGCTGATTCTTAGAACACTACTTATAATGACACTTAAAACCGAGATCATTCCATATTGTACTCCACTTCTCTTATATTGCTTTTTGTAAGGTGCATTGACGTTGCTTTGATCTTGTTCAAATGGCCCCCATACTGCTCATTAACGTTTTCTCGTCATACTCTTTTTACCAAAGGTGTAATCCCCCTCATCCCAATGTAATACTTATAAAAATAAATTACTCATATTAATTAGGTTGTAAGTTTAGTGACATTTAACTTGAACTACAATAACTATAATACTATTAACCTACTTTTAATAAAAATTTTAACAAAAATCCAGTATAATCTGAGCATATTTAGAGAAATGCAAAGAACTTGTTAGAAGATACTTTTAATGTTAATAGTCAGTACCATAACTACTAGTAACTAGAACCATATTTATAACCGCATCTAACTCAAAAGAGATAAGTTTAGTGACATTTAGCTTAAACTGCAATTAAAATAATGTTAACCTAATTTTAATAAAAAAATTTGTCAAATTTTCAATATAATTTGAACCTATCAAGAGAAATGTAAAAACAACTCTTAGAAAATGCTTTTAATATTAATCACGAGCACCATAACTACTTTCAATCATAACCACATTCGCAATTGCATCCTACTCCAAATTTTGAATTCTAACATAATTCAAGCCTATCTGGAGAAATGCAAAAAAACCTATTGGAAACACTATTAATATCGATAACCATACTATAACTACTAGTAACCAAAACCACATAACTCGTATCCAACTCAAAAGAGATACATAACAAACTTATATACATGATATGCAATTAAATATCGGAACATTGTTAAACATTATAAATAAGTATTTAACCTAAATTCTTATCAATAAAACTCTTTCGTTTACAGTGTGACTGTCTTCCGAGAATATCCTTATTTTTCTATTTTTTTCTTAAAAATCAAAATGATCTAATGTTCACATTGATCAGAAGGATGCAACGTGAAAAACCAAAATATAAAAAAAATATTTTACAAAGCATAAATTATCATTAACAACCCATAAAAATAAATTTGTGCATGAAATAAAGAAGTAATTATACATACTTATCATCGAAAATTGATATTTTACATCTTTTGTCACCCACGCCTAAACTATCGGATGGATCTAAAACTACATTAGCTATTGAGGATAAGGAAGGGCTAGTAGTTGTAGGAGAAATAAAAGCAATGGGTGCACCTAAAGTTATAAATGCTTTAGGATCATTGCGAAGTAAAAATGTCTCCTAACATAAGAAAGTTATCAAATCTACAAGTACAAATGGCTTGGTATCGATACGAGATGGTGCATGATTATCAAATTGTGAAGTAATCCCTTAAGTAAATGTATGAGGTACTTTGCCATGATTAAAGTTGCCTATGTTTGATGTAAACCCGCAAGAGCAGCCAAATCCTCTCATCGCCATAAAATGACTTTAGATTGAAAGGATAAAGTAAAAGCATAGACATAAGTCAATTAACTTTATAAATATTGCAACTACAACTATCATTATACATAAGTAAGTTAATTTTATAAATGGTACAATTACATTGTTAATTTTATAAATGGTACAATTACATCTATCCACTATCAATATCATCGAACTAACTTCATTCTTATCTACCTCGTCATCTTTATCATTTGACTATGATTTGAGTTTTGGCGCATATGTCGTATCAATTTTGTTATTCGCAATATTTATGAATGAACCAGTTAGATCATTTGAGGATCCAAATTGTTCATTTACTTTAATACCAATTAGATGGATATCCATTTCATTCTTTTAGAATGATGCAACCCATGTCGAATGAGTTTTAAAAAATGATTCCAGGATTATATAATAGAATTAGCTTTTATTTTATAAACAACCCACCAGTTACTCTTATCACGTCTTAAGCTAGGATACCTAACTTGATTGCCCTATGAGAATAATTGATTCATGCCTATCATGTTTCAGTTTGACAAGTTTGTATTGTTTATCTATCTTTGTGTCTACATTTAGCTTTAAGTTAAACCATTCGTATTTGAATAACATTGTTCTCTTTTTTAGTAATTTATAATACTCCAATTACACAACCTCTATCAACTGACCATGGTAATTACTTTCATCTATATCATAATTTGAGCCTTTAATGCAAACACCATTATTCATCATTGCTCTAAGAAAATCATGCCTTACAATGTGATTTAATGTCCCTTTCTAAAACTCATCATTCTATTACTATCCCTTTTTAAAGTTAATACCAAAATTTGACATTGAATTTAGTAACAAAAATGAAATCCATGGATATTTTCTTGCTAATCAAAAGCAAATTAATCTATATTAGTTTTTATTACTAATCCATTATAAATTAGTTGCTAATTAACAATGAAAAATTTTTGTTGTTAAATTTTATTAATTAACTTTTAATTCATATAGTGCCTACTATATAAAAGTCCACATTAATCGAGTCCTTATTAATCTTAGCTTGATAAATCTTGTTTAGATGACGCTTGCATACTTGAATAAACTTTTAAGATGAGCTTTTTCTTTGTTGTTAAGAATTTTCATTATTTCTTCCTCTTCTTCTTTTTCTTTCTTTCTATTTTTTTTTACCAAATATGATATTACTAGTTATTGATTGTGCTAACAACCTTTAAATAATATAGAAGCTCAATTTCAAATTATTTCAACAATTATTCTATTTTACTACATAATATTCAAAGAAAATCTTATGTGGAGCTAACATATATATATATATATATATATTTTTTTTTTTTTTCTTTAATCAATTTCTATTATGGTCATTCATAACTGGAAATCTAAGATATTGATTTGTTGTCTACATACAACTATTATTTCTTATTCTTTTCTTAAGTTATAATTTTTTTTATATTGGGTGCATGTCATTATGTTTGATTTATTTTTTTTTCCATTATTGATTTTATCTAAGTTTATGGTCACGTGATATCTTATTTTACCATGGTTATTCCTAAATCACTAGATCAAATAGTTTTTTTAGTAGGTTTTTTCTTTTTTTAGTTTTTAGTCTTGTTTTCATTTTTAAAAGAAAATAAGTGAATTTTTCTTAATTTATTATTAGATCTATAAGTTATATCAATTGAAATTTAATTTACTTTCTTTATTTTATTTATGTCAATTGAGTTTTTTTTTGTCTTAAGAAAATTTAGATATTAATATATTTATATATATTTTTTAATTTTCTTGTTTATATAGGTAATTTGAGTCTCATTTTATGAAAGTTTTATTATTCCTCTGTGAAAGTATGAATGAGTTTTTGTTTTCTAATGAAATCTTTTGATTCTTCTTTAGAAGTTTCGGTGTGATTGGTGCATAGTTTGTTACTGTTTTTCTTTCAAATTAGTTTAAAAGATCTAAGAGTCGATATGTGATCAATAATATCACTTAAGTTAGTATGATATTGTCATATTGCAAGTTACAAAATTCTATTAACATGATTAAAAATTTTCAGAAAAAGCTATCATAATTGTAATGATAGATATATAATAAATTTGTTATATGAATAAGGGATTCATATTTCTCTAAAACAAAATCATATATATTTACTTGTAGAAAGAAATATATATAAAATTAGTGGACTTATGAACTATTTTTTTCTTACACTCTTTCAAATTAAATATCTGATTTTAATAATCTAATTCAAATTCAGATCACAAATTGAAGTAAATCTAAATAATACAACATTTGACTCAAATTATTCATGAATGTAATAATTATTTAAATTTCAATATAATTTTAAATACTAAAATCATATAATAATTCATAAATTTTTAAGCTAAACTCAAGAATTTTTTCTAACATCAACCCAAAATTAATGAACTTAAAGTAATTTATCTATTGTGCAAATGGTGTTACAATGATGCTTCAAGAAAATAAGAGGACCTTAAATTGAAATTTAAACATCCTGACCTTAAATTGAAATTTAAACCTCCTGTTTTCTTTTCTTAGTGTCCATTTATCTTGCCAACTAAGATAGGCATTATACTCTTTCCTATGACCAATATCCAATGCGGTATGAATTATGATTCCTTAGATGGTAGGTAAAAGCCTAACGGTCATGCTAATGTAATATGGATCATAATGAAAAACACTGTTCTACCAACCATACGTCCTTATCTACTCGAATTTGCAAGGAATAAAAAGATAAACAATTTTCTACATTTATTATGAATGACAAATACTAATGATGATAATATAAAGATTAATTATTGGAAAGGACAGGTTAGGAAAGGGAAATAAAATCAAGTTTGCACCATTTCCTTGCTAAGCAATTGATAAACTGCCTAATTGCCTTGAATTTCATGTACCTACCAATATACCACGTGAATAACATAAGAAAAAAAGAAAAAAAATGTTCTTAGTATTGCAAGAAAATCATTTGTACAATTGATGCCAATCTATTAATCCTCAAGAATATTGATTCTATTTATTTAATATTTTAATAAATTAAATTCAATTTGCGGTATTTAATCCAAAATTAAATATTACCAATAAAACCTTTAGTATTGGTAACTTTTTAGTAGAAATAAATAAATATATTTATTTAACATCAACCAAAATTTTCAGAGTGAACTACTTTTTTTGGATTGGTCCGATTCAATATTAAGTTCGCTCATCCTAATTTTTAGTCAATTTAAGGAAACACTCCATGGAAAATTTATAATCCACAAAATGGACAGCCTATCAAATCATGACACATGGGCATGTTCCCCAGGAGGTGGAGGTATGGCTGTTTAGTATATCACGTGGTATTTAATGACTGGTTCGTCTAAAATAGTGTGGGAACTCCGATTCAAAACACATTCACCAACGAGTCAATACCAATAGTTCATCAGTTTTTCCATGCTAAGACAAAGTGTGACATCCCTTAACTATTCATTCGGGCATCTAAATAAATTTATAATCACTTCTTTTTAAGGAGATAGAAGAGCCACAAGGATGGCTATTGCCAATATCCAGCATGACCTAACCTCCGAATTGAGTGATGCAGAGAAATTGATATGCAGGGGGTGTAGATACCATAATATAATCCAATATATATAGTCAAAGGCAGAACTTAGATAAGCAACAGAGAAGAGAAATTTGTAGAAGATAAGATTTGGAATTTTTTCTCGTAAAAAATGGGATGTGCAACCAACATAGGGAAATACCATGTTGGCAGAACAATTGGAGAAGGAACATTTGCTAAGGTTAAACTGGCTGTAGATGGTACCAACGCCAATTATGTTGCAATCAAAGTCATTGATAAGCAAATGGTTCTAGAAAGCAATCTTAAGCATCAGGTGATTTCCCATTCACTTGCATTTGTAAAGGCTGTTATTTATATTTATATATATATAGAATTTGTAACATTCAATCTGTTTCATTACTCTATTTAACTAGTTCAATTAGTTTGGTACATTATGGTTTAAAAAGTAAGGAAAATGAGGAATTATTGCTCAAAACAATTTGAATTTTTTTTTTAAAAAAAAGCATTAGAAAAATATTTATAACATTGAAAAACAAATAATAATTTGAAAAATTGCTCTATACCTAACAGAATCCAATTTCTTTTTGTTGGTCCAATCAGATTTTTAAAACTCTGATTTCTGATTTGTGTATGATGCAAGAGATGCTAATTTCAGGTACAAAGGGAAATAAGAACAATGAAGCTCCTGAATCACCCCAATATTGTTCGAATAAGCGAGGTATCTTTGGCAATTTCGTACTGTCTCAAGAAACCAGAAATACTTGGTTTATTGACGCTTTTCTATCCCTGTTTGTGTTGAATTGCAACTACAGGTTATTGGCCGTAAGACGAAAATTTATATAGTAATGGAATATGTATCAGGAGGACAGCTATCAGACAAACTGGTGAGGCACTACATCTGCAAATCAAAAATGGTGTTATCACTTCCGACGAAGTCCTTTAACACTGGCATTTCTAATCCTCTTTAAACACTCTTTACTCAGTCTTATGCCAAGAAACTAAATGAATCAGAGGCAAGAAAAATGTTCCAGCAATTGATTGATGCAGTGGATTACTGTCATAACAGAGGAGTTTATCACAGAGATCTAAAGGTCAATAAAGAGTAGTACTAGCAATATTTTCCTATTTTCTATAATCGACTTAAGCTAAGCTCAGACAATCTTGTATGCAGCCAGAAAACTTGCTATTGGATAGTCAGGGAAATTTGAAAGTATCCGACTTTGGACTAAGTGCGTTGCATAAGGTACCAATAGCCTAGCAATTTTTCTACTCATGTCATTTATCAGTACGGCCAATTCTGCAAGAATTTCTGTAGATGTTGGCTAAGAGCCTGATTGATTGACAGCACGGTGACGTTCTAACAACAGCCTGCGGCTCGCCGTGCTATGTAGCCCCTGAGGTGACAAGCTAGTTTTCATGCTTTTTCTAACTATTTCCAAACATCTAATTTCAGCTTGTAACAGGTGGGAAAGGGGAATGGGACCAAAGTTTAAAAATATAGGCTACCTTAGAAACTCATATTCAGAGTTCATCCAGTACTAAAGCTAGTAGTTCATCTTCTGCTGACAGATTCTTGCACAGAAGGGTTATGAGGGAGCAGCTGCAGATGTTTGGTCCTGCGGAGTAATCCTTTTTGTACTACTTGCTGGATATCTACCCTTTGATGATCGTAATCTTATCGTGGTGTATCAGAAGGTACTTTTATATGTAATCCTAATCTATGTGAAAGGCAGAAAAATCATATCACTGACTCCCATGCCTATGTAAAGATATCTCGAGCAAAATATGCATTTCCACAATGGTTTACTGAAGGTCAAAAGAAGCTAATATCCAGGATACTTGATCCAAATCCTAAAAGGGTATGACCAACAATATATTTTATACTTCTACAAATTCTAAGAATATATCTAACAAGAAAATAATGTGCTGCTTTATCATTACAGCGAATAACAATACCAGAGATCATTGAAGATGCATGGTTTCAGATAGATTATGTGCCTTCCTGTGGATGTGAATGTGATGAAAAAATCTACTTCGATGATGTAAAGGCTACATTCGATGCAATAGAGGTAAATTCTTGTAAATATTGACTAGACACTGAGTTTCATCTCAGCTAACACTAAAAGTCCTGAGCAGGATGATGCCACAGAGACAAAAATGCCCAAGTCCTCCAGTTTTATAAATGCATTCCAATTGATAGCGATGTCAAATGACCTTGATTTATCAGGTCTCTTTGAAGAACAGGCAAGTTATGAATCAAAATTTAAGTTTACTAGTCTACAGCCTGCCTTGTTCATTTGAAAAGGTCAATATTCTCTTTACGTAGGAATGCAAGAAGCAAATAACAAGGCTAGGATCAAAGCATACAGTAAACGAAACCATTAAAAAAATAGAAGCTGCTGCAATGGATGTAAGTCTGTCAGTTGAAAGGATGAAGAACTTCAAGGTAAAATCAAGTTAGATTCCTGATTCTTCACAAAGTTTTTTTTTTTTTAAGAAACACATTTATATCTGAGCTAATGAGTAAAGAACATTATATCAGCTGAAAATACATCCAAAACAAAAGATGACTAGATGTACCAGATCATGTTTTGACCTATCAGCGGAGGTAATATAATTCTTATATTTTCTTCCTGCTACATATCGAAAGAAATATATGATAAAAGGAATCTCATAATTTCTTCTAAAAATGTCAGGTAATTGAGGTTACTCCCACCAACTGCGTTGTAGAAATATCGAAATCAGCAGGAGAGCTAAGATTGTATACAGAGGTAAAATTTATTAAAATTGATTATGTTAAAGAGTTCCACAAAAAACAAACATTCACTTGTCCCTGTAGATTGGTGATCATGATTTAGCTTACATCTTATATTATTTGCTGTTCAGTTCTGCAAGGGTTTATTGAGTTTGCTAACAGAGAAATCAAGTGCATCATTGCAAATCCAAGAGCCAAAAGAAGTAAGCATTAGAAGAAAAAATATCCATGAAACTGAAAGGTAATGCATAGCCCAGAACTGAAAAAAGACTATAACAGACTGCAATATCCAGCTCATTGAAACTTTTCGACTATGCAGTTCTGAGAAGCAAAATGACACAAAGAATGACTGCAGAGGCTATTCATCCTGCCGATGCTAATCTCCCTCGACTCCAAATTCTTCTTATCAAGTTCATAATAGGAACTAAAAGGAAAATAAGCGCACTATACCACAGCAAAAACTTGCACGTGCAGAACCAGTGGAAAATGATAAATTTTGCACAATAATAAGGCATGGTTTATATATGAAAAGGTAAAAACTGGGTGTGAAGCTGCTTGCTTACTTAAAATGCAATTGTTTTCTTGTTTAATTTTTCTTATTTTTTCTCCTTTTCTTTTGACACTGTAGTGTCTTATTAAAAGATGTACATTAGATGTCAGAACTTTCATTGAATTTTCTTGTGAGAAAGGGGATGCATGGTGGTGCCGTTTCTAATATGATTTTTAGCTTTTTTAAATCTTAAACAAGTTAAAGAACTCATATCACCGTTGATAATAAATTTATCTAACAAAAAATTAAAAAAAAAATGCTATTGGACATGATTTTTTGAACACATATTTAAAATTAATATCTAAAACATTTACTTGAAAAGATATAAGATATGAATTGTCAAACATGTATGTATTCAAATATCTGTCACTAGAAAATAAGCTCCTATAAATTATTAGAATATTGTGTAAATGGAATAAATATATAAAAGCAATGTAATGTCTATTTAGGTTGAAAAAAGCAATATGGTATATGGTTTGGTTAGATCTCTTAAAAATTAAAAGCCAGACCAACCCTAAACAAAAGATTTTCATTTTCTCAAACCACAAAACCAAACCAAGCTATCCTAAAATATTAACATGTACTAGCCTCAAATTGATACATTAAATTCTGATTAGAACTATATTTATAATAAACTAGCAACAAATTTTATTATAATAATGTAATTTCTGAATTTGACCGATTGACACAAGAGAGATTTATAGTGGGTTGCTTAGGCTGGGTTTTGGGGTTGTTTGTAAGCTCAAATTAGATAGAAATTGATTAGTTAGGGTTCGAAGGGATTAGGGTTAAAGATTGAAATTCGGTATGGATGGGAAGGTTTTGGGCTCTTTAGAATGAAACTAATGGGCTGTGAATAATAACACATGAATAGTAAAATAAAATAAAAAGGTTTAGGCATAGCATCAGTGGTTGAATTGCATCACAACTCAAAGAATAGTAACATAACTGCTTGTATTCTTCTATTAACTAAAATTTGCAAATTGAATTAAAACCATTACAATCATAGGTATATGTAGACCAAAAACTAACCATAAACCTTTAAACTGAAGGGCTTGTGGTCCTAATCCTATAAGAATTCAACTCCCAAATAAAATTAAGAAGGAATTAATATTTTCCTAGACCAACAAGTAGGGGTATAATTGAGCCAAGTTGAGTCAAAACCCTATCAAGCTCGAGGTCGACTAAGCATTATTTTTCAAGCTCGACTTCAGCTTAATAAAATACTCGAAATCCTCAAGTTAATTCAACTCGGTTGGACGAGTCATTTAAACTTTTTTGAAATATCATATTCAAATCAAATATTAAACTTTAGATTGAATCGACTCAACTCAATTATTTACTAAAATGATAAAAATATTGAAATTTGATTAAACTAGCGAGTCTCTCAAATTGAATATTTTAGCATTCAAACTCTACTTGACAAACTACTCAAATAGTTTGAGCTACACTCGAGTCAATTTCAAGTATTTTTTGAGCCAATTTCGAATAACTTGCGAGTTGTCCCGATTCAGTTATAACAAGGACTTAAATAAGACCTAAAACTAAATAGAAAACTTCTAATAAAGGCTTTATTTATTTCATGGAAAATAACTTATTTGAGGAAAAAATTTTATGAACAACATATTTTCTGGTGTTTGAAAGATATTAAAAATAATATTAATTTTCTTTTGATTTACAAGATTATCACAAAATTTAGACTATAAATATTTTATATTTATACTATCTATTATTTAATATAAAAAATACATTAAAAATGAACATTTTGTGAGTCCACCTATTTTTGATGATCACCATTCACTATGATCAGTGATAGATGTCAGTAATCAAGGATGACCAAAGATAATACATACATATATTTATATATTTTATTTTTCATTTGGATAAATTTGTCAAAATCTAAGAAAATGACTTCTAGTCTTCAAAACAGGAAATCATTTTCCTGAAAAATAATTTAATTTTCCTTTTGATCAAGAAAAGATTTTTTATTAACCAATTGTCCTGGATACATCAAAGAGGAAAATGCAAAAAAAATGTTTGACAAAGCTCTACATAGCTGAAGAGGTTCATCAGGCTCTGAAGGAGAGGACCCGTCTAAATCACCTGGCCCAGATTGTATGCGCCCTTTATTTTATAAAAAATTATGGCATATTATCTAGTATGATGTTATTGATGCTGCTCTTAATATTTTGACTCATGGTCATGACCTTTCATATTTGAATCATTCTTTCATTATACTCATCCCAAAACTTGATTCCCCAGAGTTCACCAAAGACTATCATCCCCTCAGTCTTTGCAATGTGTTATTTCGGGCTATCACAAAAACCATTGCGAATAGGCTTAAAACCATCCTCCCAAACATTATCTCGGGTTTCCAAAGTGCTTTCTTACCTGGTCGTTTAATTACAGACAATGCGTTTATCGCTTTTGAGCTTCTTCATCATATGAACACTAAACGGCATGGTAGGAATGGTGTTATGGCCCTGAAGCTCGACATGAGTAAAGCTTATGATCAAGTAGAATGGCAGTTCCTACAGTCTATCTTGATAAAATTGGGGTTTGATTTACAATGGGTCAAGTTGGTTATGCGTTGTGTTAGCTCAGTCTCTTATTCTCTACTTATTAATGGTTCCCCAATCTTCTACCCTGAAAGGGAACATCGACAAGGGGACCCATTATCACCATATTTGTTTCTATTGTGTGCTTAGGGTCTGTCTTCTCTTATTATGAATGCGGAATCTAATGGGGAGCTCCATGGGATCAAAATTGCCAGGAGTGCCCTACCTATTTCACATTTATTTTTTGCAGATGATAGTATCTTGTTTGCTAGGGCGACGGTTACAGAAAGTGTTAAAATAGTGCAAATTCTTAAGTTATGTGAAGAAGCTTCAGGTCAGAAAATTAATCTAGAAAAATCAAAGCTCTCTACAAGCCGCGGGGTGCCACATGGGACTATAATTCAGCTATGAGACCGGTTGGTAGTTAAGGCAGTAGAGAGGCATACGAAATATCTAGGTCTTCCCACTCTGATTGGAAAATCAAAAACTGAAGTTTTCAGACTAATTGTTGACCGGGTGAAGGGTGGAAGGAGAACCTTATCACTAGCAGGGAAGGAGGTGTTGTTGAAAACGGTGATTCAAGCCATCCCAACGTATACAATGAGTTGTTTTCTCTTATCCATTTCTATTTGTAAGGAGATTGAGCAAGCAATTGCAAGGTTCTGGTGGGGGTATGAAGTTGGTAAGCGAAAACCGCATTGGGGTTAGTTGGAGCCGTATGACAACAGGAAAGAAGTTAGGAGGGTTGAGTTTTCGTGATTTGAGGTGTTTTAATGTGGCAATGCTTGCTAAGCAATGCAGGAGACTCATGAATCAGATCTCTTCGTTGGTAGCCCGGATATTTCAAGCTAAATATCACCCAAATGGTGAATTCCTATCTGCAGCAATTGGGGTCAGACCGAGCTTTGTTTGGAGAAGTATTTTAAGTGTCCGGGACCTAGTTAAGGAGGGGGTTGGGTGGAGAGTTGGTAATGGAAAATCTATGAACATATGGTATGATCGCTGGGTGAATCTTCAACGAAAGGAAGCGTTAGCGGATACAACCCCGGTGCAAGAGGAGGATCTTAAGGTTTTTTACCACATCGATGTGAATGGCGGGATGTGGAAATTTCTCACGTGCAACGATTGAGGAGATTCGGAAAATTCCTGTCAGCCGACGTATGCCAAAGGATATTTGGGTTTGGAGATTCTGCAAGTCGGGTAAATTTAGTGTGAGGTCGGCTTACCATATCGCCCATCAGATGCTAAAATCAGGGTGTAAAGTTGACCAGGTGAGCTCTAACAGAGTTGACCCTGAGTGGAGAAGGATTTGGCACTTGAATCTCCCACCTAAGGTGCGGCATTGAATCTGGCGAGTATGTTCAGACTCATTCCCTACGAGAGATAGCTTAATTCGTAGAAGTTGTGAGGTTGATCCCATTTGTCAGCTTTGTGGTAGAGATTATGAGACGGTTGAGCACTTATTTCTAAGGAGTGAAATTGTGAACCGCATGTGGTATATTATTAGCCCATTACGTCTTGAGATGTCAAAGTTAGCAAGGGGTAATTTTCGCGTGGTTTTGGGTATGTTCCTGGAACAACACCCAGCTGAATATGTGGAATTGTTTTGTATGCTAACTTGGGCTTGCTGGAAGACTAGGAATAAGTGTTGTCTAGCGGGGGGAGCTTGGGATGAAAGGATAGTTATTCAACAGGCCACTAAATTGCTGGGTGAGTACCGGGGAGTGAATCAGCAGGCGAGGTCTGCTGAGGTTGTTGATGAGGTGGTTGTGGGATGGATGAGACCCCCTGTTGATAGGGTTAAGCTGAACTTTGATGCATCGTTGTCAACGGAAGGAGCTAAGGACTACGGTTTTACGGTTAGAGGTGACAGTGGGGTGGTGTTGGTATAAGTCCATGGTTGTGATAATGCAGTGATGGCAGAAGGACTTGCGTTGAGATGGGCACTAGAAGTTATAGCTAAGTTGCGTGGGTGTATGGTGGAAGGAGATTGCCAAGTTCTTACTGATATTCTGTTGGTGGAAGCATGCAACAATGTGTTCCTGGAGGTTATTGTTTATGACATTCGTAGCCTTGCTAATCAGTTAGATATTTCGACCTTTTTATTTGTCAAGAGAGTTGCGAATGGAACAGCTCATTCGTTAGCTAAATTCTTTGTTGAGATGCGGCAAGAGCAGGTCTGGCTTAATGATGTACCCACTGCTATCCTTCCTTTGGTTGTTAAGGATGCTGTTTCTATTTCGTCCTCTGGTTGAATAAAGCATCTGTTTCTCAAAAAAAAAAAAAAAAAAATAGGTCTAATTTAATAAGCATGCATTTAAAATTAAAAAAAATATATATAAAATTTGTGTTTCAAATGGAGTTAGTATAAAAGACATGGCACTTCCATATTTAGTTTAGCAGTAGGCAATAGGGGAAGTGTGCAGGGATCGGTTATTTTCATCCCGAAATGATAATTGGGGATTTTAAAATGAGAAAACTGAGATTGAATTATTTCTAAAAAATATCTGTATGAAACTAAATTAAATTTTTGGTTTTGCTCGAGTATTTGCAACTAATAGTTCGATTCAATACAATGCAATTATTTCAGGTATTTTTAGATATTTTAATTAAAATACATATTATAAAAAATATATAAAATATGAAAATAATATATATAAATTTTATCTTCTGCAATGTTTATAGCATGTATATATAATTGAATTATATTATATGTATGTATAAAAATATTAAAATATGTTGAATATATTCTGAATCAATTTGATTATTCGAAATTCTGTTAGTTTCATTTAGTTTGCTTTTGAGATTTGATTCAAATACAGCTAAGAACTGAAATGATCTTGAATTATGCTTTTGATTCGATTTAATTTAATATTTAAAAATATTTTTTATTTTCTGTTGGATTATGATAAATTTCAGTTGAACTTATTTTTCTCAATCTTTTGTACTCACACCTAATCAACATATATCTCTACTTGGTTATAATTTTAAATTAAAGGTTCTCTCCCCTAAAAGAAATCTTAACTTTTATATATGAAAAAAAGGCCTATTAACAAAAAATAGAAAGGTGTTACGCAAATTGTAAATCTAAAAAATTCATAATGGGATTGCAAATATAAGTTTTCTAAATTTTTTTTGCCATTAAACAAAAAAAAAAATCAATCTAATGTCAAATTGACACTCTTTTATTTCAAAATCTCATCTCTCCATATGCAACTTAAAGAACCATGAAAGTTAAAATTGAAAAATAAATTCAATTTAAATTTAATTATTTAATCTTCGCTAATTATAGGATAATGATGTAAGAAAAATTTTTTAAAAAATCCAAATTTTGACATTCACCAATAAATCAGAAAAACAAATATATAGCTAGATTTTTTTTTTTTTTGACATTGATTATTTATTATTATTATTATTTTGTTTCAAAAACATATCATTGGAGTTTGGGGTGAGTATTGAATTAATTTTCTTTAGAAAAGAGGGAGCAGACTATTAGTCTTTTTTTTTTTTTTTTTCCTAATGCTTCACAATGTTGGTTCTTCCTCCTGGCCTTGTTAATTATGCTTCCTTTTATTCTTGATTCAATCAAGTTCTTTTATTCAATGAAATAAATGGCTAAAACTTCCCAAAACACCTCTCTCAGTCTGTCTTTCTTTTGGTTTCTGGTTCATATATTCCTTACAAAACCTTCCAATACAAACTCTTCTTTTTTGGGCTGTTTTCCCAATGGGAGAACTTATGCAAAGTTGAAAATAATCTCTTAGCCCATATGGATTTTATTTGGTATCGGCCCAAACTATTTTTAATTTTCTTCTACCTTTTTTATTGGAGAAGAAAAGTATAAAAAAAATACTTTTAATTTAGATTATAAATTTTAATTTGTATTATTTTGATATTCTATGATAATTACTATTAATTACATAAATGATAAAATAATGAACACTTTTATTCACAATAACAATGTCATGTGTTAATGTATATTATTTTATTAGTTATTCTGTAAAATAAAAAATAAAAAATTACAGATAGGATCTATTCAGCTAAATTAATTTTTTATATTTTTAAAAAATATTTTTATTTTCATACTATACATATATAGAAGTTATTTCTAAAAAAAAAAAAAAAAAACACATTTCCAAATGAAAAGTTTACATAAGTTTTTAGTGATTTATATTAAAATTAATTTTATTGCATTTGTGAAGTGTGTAAGACAGGATAGTCTCAGGCACATGAAAAACATACCAAAAAGCCATGTTCTGTTTTTAGCTTGCAACACTCTATTTGAGCATTATGGCCACCGAACTGGTGATTTTCTAAACCGAGCAACCTAAAATCTGACTAAAAAAATCTAACATGGTTACTAAAATTCCTTCAGATTTGAGATTTATAGAGTATCAAAATCAAAATATCCAACAAAAATAAAAATAAGTTAGTTCTCAAAAAAGAAACAAAAAAAAAAAAAAAAACATAGAATTATCCCAAAAGAAAGATAATACATGAAGAGGAAAATAAATCATACTATCTGAAGGAGCCAGGATGGTTGGTGGCTCACCAGAAGCAATGTTTTCTTCCTATTGTGGCTCGGATGGGGTTGCTGTTTTCATCCACGCCTTGTTCTTTGTGATGCTTGTACTTTGAGGGAATTTGACTTACTTACTTGTGCAAAAATAATAAAAATATTATGTGTCATTAAACGATTAGCTTAGTATATGAGACAGACCCTACATGGAATGTAGGTTAAGGATTAAGCTAATGCAATTTTCACTATTTCTTAAAAAAAAAAAAAAAAAAAGAAAGAAAAATTGTAAGCCAAATGGTATGGTTTATAAACCAGTTTTATCTGTGGTGGGGTACTTTTTGGGAAATTGGGGACTGGAGACTTTACCAGTTCTATCTTGTTCCTGTGTCTATTAATTGTACAAGTTACCAACTCCATATGAAACACAGATTACAACAGGAACCGTATCAAGAAAGCACAATTAATTAAGCTCAGTGCAGGAGCCTTCATTTTCAACAGAAGTA